>OMLP01003457.1:7255-37738 GCA_900302685.1 Spondyliosoma cantharus | reverse complement strand
AATCCCACTTATCCACTCTCACCTCACACACACTCACTCTTCTCTCTCTCTCTCTCTCTCTCTCTCTTACACACACACAGTCTGGGTAAATGACAACCTCACAATAAAAGCCTGCCCTAATTTTGAGAACCAGGCACAGTAAAAAGCGTACAGGTCCAATAAGAGCTGTTCTCTTCTGATATAATGTCATCCAATCATCCATCTTGACCTCTTGAGAGCATACATGAGCACCACAGACACACAATGGAGAAACAAAATGCTGCAGATTTCACCTTCAGGCAAACATTGGAAATCATATTCTGATCACCCCTTTCCTCCAAACCCCCGTTTCCTTTGTGTCAACTCCCAGATCCCCCTGCATGGACTCCTGAACTCTGGACCTTCCTGGACCCCTTTAGGCCTGTAGAAGCATCAACAACTAGCCTCAGGGCTCAGATAAAGCCTGGCAGCCTTCAGCAGTCTGTTCTGCCTGCAAGTGCTCTAATCTCACAATCCAGTCTCCAACCTTTTGTCTGTTTCTGCTGGATTTCTTTATCAGCTCGCTTCCTCCCCTTCAGCTCATCCATTCTTTCCACTTATCCATCTTACCTCTCGGTGGTGAAAAGAACCTCAAGACTCAATATCATTCCACCTTTAAAAGTATGATTCAATGTCTTTGTAACACTCCAGAACAAAAGCTAAGTATACAACAACTGTGTTGGAGGATCTGTGGTGACCTGGAGGTCAAACCATATGTATGTTATGCAGTAAAGAAAATCCTCTCTTTGACAATGAACTGTAAAGTCAACCATAAGAGACATTATGAGACACCACTCCAAACAACTGTGCTGTGATGCACCTAAGCAACATTGTGGAAGACAAAGCATTGAACTCTGATAACAATATCACACTCACAAAGGATACATGTAAAAGAAAATATGATAAAAATTGATGCAGCATCGATACAGAGTGTATCGTCTTTTTGAAATGGGAGCAGACAACGAAGTAGCACAGACTGCTACAACAAGCAGGGGTCTTCAATGTTTTTCAGGCCAAGGATCCCTTAATTAACCTCCTATTACATATATTATACAGAATTCTGTTGCATATTAAACTGGAGCTGGAGTAACATGTAGGGCAGCTGATAGTGCTGTCAAGTCAGCAGCAGCTGTAGCATGCTAATGTTAGCTGGTTAGCCTTACCATCTGCATTTTCTCTGGTCGTTTGTGAGGTGGTGGGGACAAAACAACCCACTGTGGCTCCCAAGAATGTCCTTACCATTTGGATAATAATACAGATAACTGGCCATTATGATTAAATACTATTTAGTTAGCTTGACTAGTTTGCTGTTATGGATAAATCAAATGCAGCGATTTAGCATGTGGTTGGATTAGCTTGCTTTTACAAATGTGTCTTAGATGTTGTTTTCATGTTAATGTCTATTTTCCGACAAATAAATTTTTTTGAATAAATAAAAACTTTCACAATATAATTAAACAATAATTCGGTGGCCCTTCTGCAGTAAATCTGAGGACTCCCTGTTGAAGACCCAGGAACTATGGAATATATCTGAGCATGTGTGGAATGAGTCTTCTAAGCAGACTACAGAAAGTAATATAAACAAAACTATTACACATACTGTGTATGTGTGCATTTATGTGTCCATTTGGGAGTGTAATCCAGCCTTACCCACAATGCAACTTGACAGCCAACCAGTTCATTCTGACATTTGGGTGTGTTAGTTCCCCTTTAAAGCTGATCTTCCAGGGAATGAGCCATGGTCTGATGTTGTTCATGAGACCTGTCTTTTGAAAATTAAATTATATATATTTCTGACCTTCATTTTTTGTTGTGTGTGTGCTGCTATCACAGGCAGCTGCAATTTAAAGCTGATCTTCATTTTAAAATCTTCAATCCATTTATATCAAAGACTTCCTGTAAATATTGTGAATCCAGAGATAAATAAACTCAAAACAAACCAGGAGAAGAGAAAGAAAGAGAAGAAGAATGTAAAGTAACAATTAGTAATAGTGGTCTGCAGGCTGACCTGCTAAGAAGAGGTAAGTAGGTCACGGCTGCATGCGTGTCACATATGTTAAAGTCTATATGTAACATTAATGAGCATCCACATGCACATACATACATATATACCATGAACACAAGCATGCAGGCAGAAGTAGGTACTCAACCATGCATTACACATGCAGAAATCTCTGTCATGTAAACACGTTCACGCACACACACGTGCACTTAACACACGTGCTGGAGGGGTCTGCCTTGTAATGAAGGCGAGCAGCTCCTGCGTGTAAATGACGATGGCTGTGCATGAAAGTGGGGGAAGAGGGTCGCAGGAGGAAATGTAGGCCAATCATTCTGCTCAACTGCTTTTCTGCTGAGAAGGCCAAAACAGAGACGAGTCCAACAACACAACAAAACAGCCTTCGTCACATGGCCTCAGCTGCACCTGCTGACTCCCTCCCACCTCCACCTGTCGTCACTCCAACACTATTCTTAGTCCTATAACTGTTTCTCACTGCGCCTGCCTCCAGCTCTCTCACTGTCCGGAGCAGAAAATGGTTCGGTGTTGTACGCAAACAGTCCTGCCCTGGCAACTGTTGCCTGGGTAGAGCATGTTAAAAATCACATAAACGTCTCCCCAGAGGAAGGAATAAGTGCTTCTAATGGAATGGGGCTGGAGGGAAAGAGGAGAAGTCTGCAGAGGGGCGAGAGGATGCATAATTGAGGAGGAGGCCGTGGTGTTTTGGAAACAGCCAGTAGAAGGAAAGGGGGCAGCTTACACAGCAAAATGGACTATTGAGATTACTCACCGGTGTATTTATTTAAAATAGGTATTAAATGTCAATTAGATTTTTCAAATACTACAGACAAGCTGAATTTCATTACTCAGCCATAATGAGCACAAAACAATCTGTTGAGTCTGGAGTGTGCAGCAGTGTACGAGAGGAGAGAAACAAGATCTACACAGACTCACCGGAACAATCACGTCATCGTAGAAACTCCAGGCCAACGCCCATCGCATGGTCCGTCCCTGACAGAACTCTGTGTGCGTCACTTTAGGAACCTGAGAAAAAAGAAAAAACAGTGACTTCTAATTTCCAAACACAGATATGTGATACCATAGGGGGGGAAACTGACACAACATTGACGGCAAAACGTTGAAGATTTTAATTAAATAATGAAGAAAAATGCAGAAAATGAGTAATGAAATAATTTCAAATATTCAGAAACAATATCTATCAATATTTCTAGACAGTAATTAGAGCACAGAAACTGATCATATTCGGTCAAAAGCCTGATTCCATTCTCTTGCCGGTGATCACATTTTAGTTTTTGGTTGTGATGTTATTTTTGAGAGAGTTATTTTTGGCTGTGTTAAGAGTTCTCCAAATGATATGTTTACAGGGCACAACAATAAGGACTGCATGCTTGCCTGGGGCAATTCAAATGCACTTGTTGCTTCAAGACAGCCAAGCACTAGCACTATTAGAACTTGCTACAACAAGCATGCTGCATGCTTATTGGCTCACTGACTCCAACGAGATGAACTCCATAGGTATTGAAATTTGGTATCGAATGACAATACTTCGGTTTGTGCTATTAAAGTATCAAAGTTCGATACGTAGCTGAGAATGATCAATACATTGTTTTTCAGGAGCTGATGATGGAAGTCACTAAGAAGTGAGCCATCTTGCATCCTTCTCTGTTGAGAGTTGGAAATATGCAGGATCGATCGGGCACTGGTAAGAAAATGGCGTTTCTGAGCTGAAGCTCAAGTGAACATTTCAATTATCCAGTAAAGAGGAGTTGGGTGCTGTTAAAGGATGTCCAACTATGTATTGTGCAGTTTGCTACAGCCAGAGCAAGGTGAATAATATCAAACATGACAATTTACTTTATTTTTTATTGTTATTTTGTTGAACTATTGTTGAATCCTAGATTATGCTATAAAAAGGCAAAAATCAAGGGGGAAAACATTACCTGAAATACTTTTAATACTATATCTCGTAATTTAAAATATGCTTGAAAGAATATGGTTGCCTCCTTATCAAGATTCATCGCATTAATTTGTGAAATCATGGAAATTGTAGTGCTCCCATTCTAATCAATCAACACCAATATAAAAAATGAATTACCCATTGAATAAAATGATAAGAACAAAAAATCTCATACCGCCTGAGTTTTTAGATTATGTGATGGAAAGTATGAGATAACATATCAAAACACGTCTACATTACCAAATACCTTCCAACTGAATTTACTCTGAAGCTTCATCCTACAAAACACTCAATGAACCCTCGACATGTGGCGTAAACTGGGCATGTTCAGTCTGCAGGTCTGCTGAAGGCCAGTGAACTAACATCTCAGACATTTTTCCTGCTGTGAGCATCTCTAATTGTGGGTGAGAAAACAAGGATTCACACACACGGTATAAAAACCCTTGTGCTAACAGAGCACTTTAACTGCCTCTCAGGACCTCTTCAGTAAATAAGAGGAGGAGGGTCACTTAGATAAAAAGGTCAGAGGTTAAGTAGCTTGGTATCTGAGACAGTCACCAACATGCACATTTGCTAAATTAAAAAACACATGGAGAGATGAGGAGACGCTGGAGAGGAGATCAAGTAATGGGTGATGAAAGCATTAGCATATTAACCAGGCAAGGTTTCTGTTTACACACACTTTAAAAATCGGGGCAACAGTCTCCTCTCTGGACGTTCGCCAAGGCTGCACTCACTCTGATGAGCAGCGACAGCACCCTAAAGCCTCTGGAGGAGCTTTGAGGGATGGCAGGTGCAGACGAGGGGGCTCAAGTCTCCTCCATTTTCTTTTTTTTTTGAGCATGTGAGTGAAGTGACTGGCACCGGACCAGAGGCCTGCAGCAGTCAGGAGTCATGTGCCGGGTTATTAGCTAGGCTAATGACGCTAATGCATGTTAGCTACAGAGTGCCGTGTGATCCGGTCATGCACCGCTAACAGAAATCAGCTCATTCATGGCACGTTTGTTTGCGACGCTGCCTAGCAGGCACATGTTAGAAAGAGCTGATGGGTTATATTTCTCTGCTGTGCTGACTTTCTAACATCAACACACAATCCCAGAAGAGTTTGACAAGAGAAGCAGAGATTGTTTTAACAAGCCATTATCTGACCCTGAACAGAAGGAACTCTTTCCTGTATGATCAAAAGCTGTGGATGCAGATGCATCTGTGTTTGGTACTCACCCCTTGTTTCCTCAGCTCCTCTTTCAAAGGTGCCAAGCTACATTTCTTCCCCAACATGCAGCTGTACCACCTGCAGAAAGAAGAAGCCATATTAACCAGCTGCGTGTCGGAGGCTGTCACGCCACGCAGAGATCAAACGAACCAAGGTGAGCTTTGGGGAGCAACACGGAGACCAAGTAAAACATGAGAGACGGGAAAAACATCCGGGTGAGTCTGCAGCGGAGGAAAAGCTGCTTTGATGTTCTCCTTTAGTGGAGGCCTGATCAATAATCTCTGCTGTGCAATAAAGAGATGAGGTTGGTCCTGATCAATAAGCAGTAGAGTCCAGCTGGGGAAGATGGAGGAGAGATGAACACATCAGGGGGCCAGTCTGGCCAATTTTCAAGTACAAATAAACAGAGTGACAGGATTATCATTTCAAATATTAAAAGGCTTTTGGTTTACATGAGATGAAACACCAAATAATGTTTTGTCTTTTCATGGAGTATATTCCTCATCTGAAAAACATAACGGTTAAAATGAAGCTTCTCAAGACTTTATACAAAGTCTCTATTTACTCAAATTTTAGGATAAGTGGCTTTTCTCAGTTTTATACTATTGTAAAATTAACTTTTGGATTTGAGACAAAAAATGAAGCTGAAGAAGTCGCCATTTCTAATATCTTATAGACTTAAGGACATTATTATGTTACGCAGTTTTTGGTAGACTTAAGTGTATTAAAGCTGCAACGATTAATCAATTAGTTGTTTAAGAAAAGAAAAAGTAAATATCCTCTGTAAACTGAACATCTCTTGGTTGTGGACAAAATAAGATATTTGGGACGTCATCATGGGCTTTGAAAAACACTGACATTTTTTTCTAGTTTTTCTTCTTTGACATATTATAGACCAAACAACTAATCCATTAATCTAGAAAAATGATCTACGGTTAGTTGCAGCCATAAAACAGCATTCCTGCTTTAATATTTTTGGTTTAAGGGCGTCAAACATAACTCCTTTTAAAACAGCCACATCCCTGAATGTACAAAGCTACAGTCACACCCTGCTACTGTAGATTAAATCATTTTAAAAAGCTATTTTAACTTGTGCATGACCGTGAGAAAGGACGCTGATTTGTAAATCAGGTTTGGGAGGTACGAAGATGCCCAGAGGGGTGAGCAACGTGTCAGCCTCAGTTGACACAATGAAATATTGAAGAGCTCTAATATTCACAGATGTTCCTCCACTTTTTGTCACAGTGGGGAGGAAACATCCAGAGCAGCTCCTTCACTGGCGGCTTTTCAAACATCCCCAAGTGTGCAGCTGCATTTGCATCCATATTCATCCTTCTACTCCTCACAGGCGTGTGATTACAATCTTATTACCAGAGATGGTAATTTTCATATCAATGGCATGATAAATGAGGAGTATTACCTCACTTCTAACTGGGTTTTTGGGGCATTTGGACGCATGTTATCCTGGGAGCTGAGGTCGCTTGCTCCTGTTTGACAGTAATTACACTTCAGTGGAACGAAAAAGGAAAGAAGAGCAGGGCGGGGTGGTGTGGGGCGTCTCAAAGGACCAATCGGTGAAGCTGGCACTGTGTTTCCATGGACACCTGGAGGTTCTGGTGTCCCAGCCTGCTTTAGGGAGTGACAACCAGCTCCGGTTGGTTTGGCTCGAACCGCAAACCTCTTCAGTAAGACCGGGTTCATTTTCACTTCCTTTTCTTCTAGCCGCACAAGAGCAGGCAGGTGTAGAGATCAGATCCCTCTCAGGGTCGCGTCATGCAAACACACACCACAGCACACAGCGCACACACTGTATTCCCTTGTAGGCCAAGCAGGTGTGGCATGTCTAATCAGTTTTAATAGCACTACTCTTCAGCTCCCTCTATGTGTGTGTCTCACTCGGCTGCACCCGTGACAGCCCTGGTAACGGGGGAGGGTAAAGTGATTGCCGCTGGAGACACCCCCACCCACCCAAACACAGCTGCTCCCTGTGGGCTCCCGGATACAGCGCAGGGTGAGTATGTGCCAAAATCATTAAACCAACTCTGGGTGACAGCTCCATCAGTGTGCAGCAGCGACCCATCTACACATTTCTGCTCTTGGTGTCTCCCCTCTAGTGGAACTCTCAGCAGCCATTTAAACCTCTCAGAGCCACTTCAAAGAGGACAAAACTGCAACGCTCTTTTTTTTCACCCATCTGCCAGTTCACATATGTAGCTGCGTAACCCAGAATACATACAGTTCTTGTCTATTATTGGGCTTGAAAGGTAAAAATACAGTTGCAACTAGAGGAAAAAAGTCACGTTCGTTCCCTCACCGCAAGCGTTTCTTGAGCTGCAGGCTGTCATGAATGATTCTCTTGACGAACTCCAGTTCCCCGCCCTCCGCCATGATCTCTGTCACACCGCCTGTGTTTACCGAACTGGGAGGAGGTCGGCGTGAGTTCCTGGAGTTAACCCCCTGGAGTGAAAGCAACAAGACAGACAGAGATTACAATGAAATCCTATTAAAGGCCTGTTACTATCATGCAAACAAATAGTGTTTCATGTCAAGTCAACAAGTGCTCTGTTTACTCTCAGTGAGCCAAAGACTTCTGTTCAGAGAAGTCCACTCATGTTGGATTTAAATGTTCAAACTGGACACAAGCTTAAACTGTGAAAGGCAGGGAGACTATTACCTTTGCTTCCAGCTGGTTGGCAAAAAAAGGCGGGTTGCACATGCAGAAGTCGTACACTATTTCTGTCTCTTCTTTCAAGGCGTCCATCAGCAAAGTCTTCTGAGGGACTTTGACAACTAGGATAGAGGTGAGGCAGGGATAAGTGAGTGGAACGTTTTACCCAATCATGACAGCACGACAATGTTCAGACAATTATGAAAAATAAAAAAAAAGTCTTTGGTTCTCAGTCCAAAACTGTGGCCTTATGTTCACAATTTAAGGTACATGGCTCAAAATGACAAAGCGCAGACAGGAACACTGTTGCTACGTCGCCCTTAAAAACTGTAGCCGTCTAAACTTTATCAATTGCTTAATGTATAAAATGTGACAAAACTGTGAGATGATGGGACTAACACTGCTTATTTTGTCTGACCAATTGTAGATTATTAGTTTGACAGATATTGTGGTTGTGATGAGTCTGGAGATGCGACTGATCTTCAGGATGAGTGCACCACGCTCACCTTTAATGAGGTCAGACAGGTTGTTCTGCTCCACGTTTTTTGTAGCGTAGTCGAAACAGATGTCATCCACCTCTGTGGCCAGGAAGTACCAGCCGTTCATTGTGGCTCCCAGCAAGGGGTAGATACAAGACGCCCCAGTGCCTGAGCAAACACACAAACACATTAGGATGATGAATGGTCATGACTTTCATTGAGCAATATGGAAATATGTGGTTTATAGTAAACGGTAAATGGACTGCTTGAAATTAGTGTCCATAATGGACAATAACTGTCAGTTCCAACAGCTGTTATTGAATCATTCACATATGACAAGCTGAGCTGCATTATTCAGTTGTGGTTCAGACAAAGGTGGCACCAGTTAGTAAAGGAAACACCCAGCGGTGATCCATCACGGAGGAGACAGCTTCAATCTGCTTACAGAGAGATCGAGGGGTCACCAATCAGTGACCGGAGGGCCTTAAGAGGACACACACACACGCAAAGATGGAGAGCTTCTTCATTGACAGACAGAACGGCAAACAAGCTGTGACATGTGGACGGGGATTTGGCTAGTAAGTGCTGGGAACACTGGAAGTGACTGGGCTCATGTTTACCAGCTGGGAGCACCGACTGACATTTACTTGTGTGCTGCTCTGAGCTGCTGGCAGCCGCATCAAGAATAAACAAGAGCACAGGTCTCAAACTCTTACTTATGGGGGTCATATTTGCAGTTTTATAAAGATGTTTGCATTCACTATATCCAGTCCAAAGCTGAGATACTTTTCTTTTACTCTTAGTACTTCATGTGTAAAAATCAAATTAAATCACTGACCTCAGGACAGGAAATGACTCAGTTAGAAAAAAACATGTCCGCTCAATTTATTTGGATGATAAACGAGACCCCTGTCAGACAGCGGAAAGATGGACACAATATTATGGAAATGGTAGTGGTATTACCGATGTCGATGCCCCTGCGTGGTTGCTTCTGGCCGTCGATGAGGTCCTCCACCCAGTGGATGTAGTTGAGACGGAGGGGCACGGTGGGTATGAGGCGCTCCAGAGGGATCTCGATTGTCAGACCAAAGTCCTCCTTCAGCAGGGTGCAGGTCAGTGCTCGCACCGCCTCTGGCTCTTTAAAATTCACACTGGAGGAGAAACAACAAGGACTGAATTAGCTCACATCAGGATGAAAAAGCCTGTAGTAACACACAGTAATATGGATCAAAACTGAGCTGCACACAAAATAGAAAATATATTATCTATAGCCCAAGTTGATCTGGCATTATTACATCCACTAAGGAGGTTATGGGAAGGGAGGATGGGTTTTGACCCAGAGACCCTAATCAACTTTTGGTGCTAATTTTTCTCACTTTCTTTAACACTGTGAGATAGGGTGCTTTCTTTTGTCATGTTGTTTTCTTTTTTCTACGCACAAAGGCATAAAAAGTGATAATTCTACTGTTCATATTTGATTTTGCCCTCAAAGTTTAGTTAATGCTAGCCTGAATGTTTAAAAGCTGCATTATCGTCTGGCTGCTTGTGTTTTTTTCAGAATCTGTCCTCCTTGTCTTACCCCATTAAAGACGTTAATGTGTTCATAGAATTCAGCATTTAATGTGGTAAATATGTTATTATCACTGACAGGAGGAATCGTGGCCAAAGCTAGAAATAAAAAAATCCAGGTTTGTGTGAAACCAGAATTTTCTCTTTAAGGATGATTTCAATGTGGTGACTTGCTGATCCTCTTTGTTTTACCAATGAGCCAACCCGACAGCAATTTACCAAACTGGTCTTAATGCAGCACTTCATTAACCCTCTGTGCTGAACCTCATTACTTCACATTACGCACGCACGCACCCTCTCTCACACACACACACACACACACGAAGGACAATAGGGAGATAAGCAGCACATCAATTCAAACAATCCCCTGCTAATGACAATGAAATTCACATTTACAACATGGCTGAGACCTCCCACTTTTTACTCCCAATTCTCAGTCCCACTCGTTCGGCTCTCCCGTCTTCTCTCAACACGTTTCAGCTGTCACACATGTGGGCACGAGCGCGGCAGACAGAACAAGTGGGCGAGATACGTATAATTAAAGCTTCGCTGAGCGCTTTCGCACCTTGGCAGATGTAATTAGACACATCCTTGTGATGGCAGCGTCTGCCACCACACTAGTTTGGTGGGAGCAAAAAAAAACAAAAAAAAAACACCATCTTCTGCTGGTAGAGACGGAGATACAACTCAGAGATACAAAGCTGTTAATCTCTGGCTCTGTTTTTATTGTTTTGTCTCAGAAAATCAGTTAGAAATGAACTGTGTAAATGTTTTGCTCTCTTTGTATTCAGCTCCTCTTCAGCGATATTTCACAACAAATGGATGCATCCGAATTGCCACCTTTTTTCTTCTCTTTTTTTAACCTTCTTCAAGGCCTGTGTGATGAACTGAATGCTTCTCACAGCTAAGTTGAAGCATTTTTTAGACGGACAACAGTCATGTGTTGCTTTAGGGACAGGTGAGGCAATAGGTATAGTCCAGGAAGTCAAGCCTGAGCGTGAGATCCAAGAGTCTGAAGGTTTACAAGAAGCCAAAGCACCAGTTTATTATATAATAAGGAAGGATCATAACGGCAATCCTTTCATCTCTGATTGGCCGATACAGCATTGTGCCAAATGATACCATTGTGGTGCCGAAGTCTGTCCGAGCAACACTAAAGCATGATAAAAACTGAAATGGTCCAAGTCCTCAAGTAGCTTCTGCATTTATACGTCTTACTATATTTTATCGTGAGGTCCAGGTTAAAAATCTATATCTAATGATGTAATCACAAAATAAGTGATATAAAATTGTAGAAATACTTGAGTCTGGGGAAAATGTGTTGGGTGAAGGTATGATGGGGGTTTAAACCTACTACAAGGCACTTTTCACAGTCTCAGTTCAATCTGGAAGCCTCTAAAAGCAAAGCAGACCAACCACAGATTTATGCCAGGTTTACAGCATAAGCACATGAATTGAAGGCTGTTTAAGCACAGGTTATGCCACTAAAAACAGATGATAGTCTCCTCTCCAATTGCCAGTAAATTTATAGTTTGTCCTTTGTTTTGTTTTTTTGTTCTGGTGTTTCACGAACAAGTCACAATCAGCATGGAGGCCAGTGACGATATTATGTTGGTTACTTGACTTATTATACCTTTTATTTCAGGATAACCTTTGTTTCAAACTAAACACCAACTGAACAATGCGAGTATTTATACACCAACATCCAGAACAACACGCGTCATAATATCGCACTGGAAAGTGAGCAAATGATTGCGTGTCCACCTGAGTGTCATCACTGTTGATCAAAGCTAGAGCTGATGAACACCTGTGACTACTGCAGAATCATTTGACCCAGAAATGAATCCCAATGGTGGCTTTTCACACTGAAGACAGAAGCCAGATGCTATTGGGTGTTAATGGTTTTTTTTGCCAGCGTGAAAGAGGCATGAGGATTCTGCTGATTAGTCAGAAAGTGAGAGGAAGGTGGTATGTTGCCTTCACCTCGCGTTTTGGTATAATGTTTTTTTCCGTAGTTCGTATTGAACTGAACCACAGATGTGAAAGCAAAGTAAAATGTCGGTGAGTGGTCGGGTTTGAGGGCCACAAGCTTCTCTGATTCACATCTGGCTGGGAGTCATTCCCCATCCTTCTCTCTCCCTCATTTCCAATCATCTATCTACCGTTGGCTGTCTAATTAAAGCTCAAAATTCCCTGAATTTCAATTTGGAAATCATTCTGTGTGCAAAACCAGGGACAAACCTGCCTCCCTGCTGAGGTGACTCTGGTCACTGAACTCTTCAGTGAGGAGTGATAACAAAGACAAACTACCCTCCAGCAGTCAGGTGCGCGACAGATACAAATGAGAAGTGATTTACCTGTAGAGCCTGACATCAATCTTACCCTGTGTCTCCTCACCTAATGAACATATTAGGTTAATGGTGCGGTTTAATCAGCGGCTTGAGGAGTGTGACCTCTTGGAGGAACACCTGGCACCTCTGAGGATGTACGACACGTTTTCAAAAGACGAAGCGGTGAAGAAATTTGCACTTTAAAAAACACCCTGAGCTTTTGGGACGAATCAGGGTAATGAGGGAGAAATGATACGTCAGCATTAGCTCACCCTTTTCCAAAATGAAAGCCCTGTCCAGCTCTCAGATACGCTGCCCTCTTTCATTTCTCCTCAGAGGCATCATTAGATGAGGATCAATATTCAGAGAGCAAGGCTGCACAGGCCAGCCCTCTATTTTTAGCCCCTGATGAGTGTATGTGTGTGTTTCTGTGTGTGAGCAGTGCAGGCCGATCACTCCCATCAGCAGCGCTGCGAATGGCATGTCTCCATGGCAACCCCACCTACTGAACAGATGAGGGGAGCACGCAAATCCGGCCACGCTGGAGCAATGGCTGATGCCAGACAGAGCGCGAGCGCGCCCGCGATTTACGCCTCTGCTGCCACGTAGGTGCACCGCAGCGTGATTACGACATTAGTCTGGTCGACGGGATACAGAATGGGACAAACCTGAATGAAATAGTTGTAATAGGACACAACATGTTACACTTCGATTCAATAGTAGTAATGGAGGAAGTTGTGGCTCAAAACTTGATTCCAGCTTACGTTCAGGTAAAACAACTGGAGCAGGTGAGAGGCAGTGAATAAAAGGTGTTCAGTGAGAAGAAGGAGAAGGAAAAGGAGAAGAAGAACAGATTTACTCTTGGTACTGAGAGGCAAAAACGTCTCTGGTTGAGATGGATGAAGAGGACGACATCATTAGAGCGGAGGACAGTTTACTGCTGAGACAAACAGCTCGCTCTCACCTCCACGCTATGATCAGCATGAAAACACACGCACACGCGCTCTCTTTCAATCTCGGCCCACAGAGAGGTGACCTTCAAGGTACATCTCCTCCACTATGAGTGTGCCGGGAAAAAATTTGTGCTGATTAGAGGCAGCTTCTTTTCTCATGTCAGGTGTTTGGTTTTTTTTAACAACGAGTAAAACACATTTTTAATCTCACAAGAGGAGAAGTGAGTGAATCACTTAAAACTCAACATGAATATGAAGAATTTGAATATGTCAGAACTTATTTAGGGATACTTGCAGTTCTGCAGATATGCTGATGTTGTAGAAATGGCTGGTTAGGGTCATAATAACAACCAGCAGAAATGTTTGATTCTGTTTATGCTGAATAGTTAGGTTTATGATCTGATGAATAACAATGTTACTGGAGTTTGGCAAGTCATCAAAATTGAAATTTTAATTAACAGAAAACATAAAATACAAAGCAGGAGGACTGGAATAAGGTCATTGATTAAAGGGCAATTTTGACAATTTTACACCTTTGTATTTTACAGTGTGGTTAGTATTTGCAAATATCTATATATCCAATACTGAATATCTCAAATGGTTTCAATACAAAGTTGATACTCCAGCACTACCTGTGTTTTGTCACTAGGCAGCCACCATATTGTTCAAAGCAGATCACCAAAAACTAGCCCCCTCAACTTGCAATACGTCAACCACCAGCCTGTTTTAATTGGTTTTCTCTGTTCATGTAGCACCAATTTTAAAAACATTTGTGTGAATACATTACTGCTCCAGCAGTGAAATAAAAATTAAAAGACAAACTAACGAAAATTTCACAGACTCAGTTTACATCCTTTTAAACAACAGAAGAGCATCATAATGTACCGGACAAAAGGACAATGTCTGAGTACTGACAGTGGAAACAAAAAGCAATAGATAGGACTGAAACGTAATTAATGTGAAAATGTATGCAGTGGTTTGTTTAGGTTTGTGGAAGACTTAGATGCACGTTTTTGGTAGATGTTTCAGGGTCACCCCCAAAGAAAATTTGACATCTTTCATTAAAAATGAAATTAGCATTTTCACACCATTCCACATTGATTTCACATTCACCCTGGTATGTATAAGAGGGACAGAAGCAACAGAAAAATATATTTGGTTTATGTTGTGGGGGGAGGGTTTCTCATCAACTGACAATTAAAGTAACAGGATCATTTGAGTTTATTACATGCGATGTGACCAGGTCAGCTAAATAAAGTTATTGGAGCTGCTTACCAGAAACCCTGTGGCCAAACAACTCAAATTATAATTATGAATTAATTGGTTTTCAGATAAATTATTTGGAGTAAGGTGACGGTTGTGCCTGGATATTAAGAGCCGTAAGTGAAATATGTAAAAATAATGTCCCACCTGAGGCAGTGATGGCTCTCCGATCAGATAGTAAGAAATATCTGTATGGTAATGGCTCTGCTAGGCTTCCCAGTGAGGGAGGTGCTGCTGTTCCGTCACATTTATCAGATTTATAATTTGGCATCAGTGGTCATAATTATTCATTAATTTCTCCTCTTTTGCCAGGAACATGTTTAATAATATATATAGGAACAAAACTGGCGTGAAAATTAAAATGTAACATTTCATTAATTACGCAAGTGAAAATCCTTCCACAGATGATCGTCTTCGCAGCCCATAAAAAATATGACTACCAAATTAAATGTCACCCAGGCTGTTGCATTTTTAATACCCATTCATGCCTCCTAATCCCCCCACCCCCCTTCTATCTTCCTGATCAGAGCCCCCCTTCCACTTCCCCAAAAACTGAAACAAACCAACATTCAGACGATTTTGTGGTTTATCTCTTCCTCACTTCAATTCCAATCACATCCCCCATATTTCTTCTTCCGCCGCTGCCTCTGGTCTGAGCTCCACTCTCGGCCCACTGCTATCAGTGCTCTCCACTGACGATCCCTAAATGAAGGGAGACATATCTCCCCCGAGGATTGAGTGAGTGTCTCCCCAAGATTACTCTCATCCCTAACTCACTGCTTAAATACTTAAAAACCCAGTAGATGAATTCATTGGGAAATACAAAACCATACTTATCCCTCCACTGATGGAATGACAGACTGATGGGGAAGGAGAGCCAAATTTCTGCAGACGGCTAACTGGAGCCAGTGCCACACACACAAAATGAGACGCAAATCCTGGACATCAGTTCGTGTAGCAGGCAAAGTGAAGAAATTGGCAACTGACTCCATCCTGAGCTAATGTCTAAACACTGTTCAGTATGCTGCTTAACCATTTGTTTAAAGGAAATATGAAGATCAAAATGTCTTTCAGATGCTGGACATAGGACACATTCCAGCACTAAAAACACAGTATAACATGTTTTAAGCCATTCATAAAGCCAAGAAAAGAAAATCATGCAAAAGTAATGTTTTTTGTTCTCCAACAAAATGACAAACATGCTACAGGCTAGTTGTCTCATTCACAAATTGTCTAAATTCAGTCCAGCCCCGATGCTACCAGCCCATTGTTTTGTTTGTCTGTCTGTCTGTCTGTCTGTCAGTGAGACACAGACAGACACAGAGACACTACAAACTGATAATTAACACCTGTCACAGACAGAAATCAAGTCGAGCCTTACAACGTGCCCACACATGCACGCTTGCTCCTCCATAAGATGATTGACTGGCCACCTCACCACCACAAAGGATCAGCCCACACCAATATGCTCACAGTCACACACAGATGTTCAGACTCGCTGCAGTGACACCATTCATCTGCATAACACAAGTGATTTCCTCACTGAGCTGACGATGTACCTGTTTCATACAAATACAAACAAAGAGGGAGGGGAGCGTCTCAGTCCTGACAGATGAACAGCAGACCTCAAATACAAAATCTTACAATAACTGTCAGCTCTTACATTCACCAGGAGTCTGGGAGTTTTGACGGACATTTGCGTTGAAGATGAATAATACAAAATTTAAAATGACAAGCTGACATGGCTTGTTAAAATGATTAGAAATGAGAAACCAAAATAAACTGTAAATGCCATTTTTAATGTGTTTTCAACTTGTTTGAAATTTATAGACACCCGTGCCAATAAATTACCCAAACCGTACCTCTCAGCACCACAACTGCACATACAGAAAAAAAAGCAATCATGAGCTCACACTGTTCGACGTCAACACTACTAATCCCACCAGACATACTCTCCTTTTGTTCCTCTGCATGGACATTTTCACACAATGACTTCTCAGCCGCATCATACTGGGAAGGGCACACTCACATTCCCACCAGCAGAGTTTCAAGTTCAATAATTTGTGTATGGTACAAGGTGAATAAAAGGTGAAACACAGGAAGCTGACGGGGCAGATTTTGATTGACAGACAAACCTATTTTTTAAATTGGGAGTGCTGTCACTCACACATACTTTGTGAGGTTTCTCTAATGAGAATAGAGAGCAGTACACAGAGGATGGAGTGGGAAAAATCTTTTGATGTTGGGTCCATTAATCATTTGTCCAGACTTCTTCCTCCTGCTGTTGCCAGAAGCTGAACGAGCAGTAAAGATCAGACTGAGTCAGCTGGGGCAGGAGCGCTGCTGAGTGAGATCCACAGGGCTCGACTCTGGCATACTGGTGAAAACATGTTTGTGTTCACTATAAGAGTATACACAATATGGCAGAAAGGAAAATGAGTTTCCCAGTCGTAATTATTAGGTATGCTTTGATCCAACTTTTGTCATTCCTAAATATATATTCTGTTACCTCAGCTCACAGTATCCAGTAGCAGTGCTCTCTTTTTCCTCAACTTCAAAGTCTGCATCGCTCAGATGGAAAATCCATAAGGCTTGGCTATATGTATGTGTTATGAGTCATCCCAAAGGTCAGGGCTCTGTGAACCCAAAACAAGTTCCACCACTTAAAACTCAGAAACCAATTTCTTTGGCCTATCATCAGCCGACGTTTGCCTATCAGAGATATATCAGTGCTTATATTGTCTAATATGCCCCGACTGGAAACCTTTTTTTAAGATAATATAATGCAGTTTCAGTTCGGTTATCCCGCCTCCGTGACACATCTCTGTCACAAGTGTTGGATAGGGGCACCTTGGAGCACATCCTCAGTTGCTGTCTGAAGGCATTGGGGAAAGCGCAATACCATTAGAGCCATGACCAAGGTCTGAGATCATAGGCAGACATGATCTGGACAGCGATCCAAGACAGCAAGAACCAGCATGCCCCCAAACTGTCTATCACATTCATGAGAGCTGGGGAGAGGACGCAACACAAGCCTCATCAGGAGGGCTTCTTGCCTCCACTCAGGACTGGCAGATCATAGTCGACCTCGGAAGGCAGTTCAAGTTCCCAGAAAACACTGCAACCACTTTGCAGCACCCAGATATGGTGTTAACATCGGAGTCGACAAATGGCTTATGAGTGGTCCTGCTGGAACTCACGGTCTTCTTGAAAGACTGGATTGAAGAGGAAAATCAACGCAAATAGGCAGGTCTCTCCATGGAGTGATCGACCAATGGCTGGAGAGCCCACTGTGAGCCAGAGGAAATTGGGTGCCAAGGCTTTGCTGTCTGATCATTACAGAAAACACTCCTTAGAGTTAAAGGACTGTGGTGCAGACAAGCCACCAAGAACATTATGGAGGCTGGTGAAAAGGCCTCATGGTGGCTTCATGTAGTAGTGCACCACTTGGACAAGTGGAGGACTAAACACCGGGGCGAGGGTATCTGATGATGAATCACCCGAAACACCCTATGAGCCGAGTTCATCACTGAAGATTTGTCCAAGTAGCACGTGTCCAAGTAGAGATGATTGCAAAATATGTGTTTTTATGTCGGCCGATATATTGATTGATCAGTATCAACCCCAAAAATGTGGGCACCCTCACCTAAAAAAATGAACTGACGATAATGGTGAGAGATGTGAGATCAAGAAGGGACAGTCAATAAGATTAACTGCAGATTACTTCTGTTGGTATGGACACACTGTATACACACACACACACACTGTACACTCTCAGGTACTTACACAGGTCTTCCGGTGAGGCTGGTGTGCACGTGCTGCTGGAAGTCTGGATATTTGGAGGCCAGGTAACCGAAATCCGGCGGTTTGTCTTTGTAACGGTTCCGAGGATGCATGGACTTATTCAGGGCCATGGCAAGAGAGCTGATAGCAGAGGAGAGAGGGAAGAGGAATGGGAATACACCAGGGTGAACATGGAGCAACAACAGTCACAACAACATTCTCATAAGAGCAAAGAAGTTGACTTTGAAACAGTTAAGCTGCTGGCACTGTTATTAATGGGTTTACTGATGCTACATTTCAAATTGTATCCCAAATGATCTAATTTTGTCGGACTTAAATGTGAGGAACAACTTGTATTCAGTTTTGTAACTGGAGTGAAATCTAACGTATTCGCGGAGCTAGTTTGGAGCAGAAAGCTAACATTTTAAGCTAACTTGTAGCCAGTAATCGTGTCTGCCTACCTTTCAGTGTAGTTTTCCTCCCTGTGATGAAGCCTGTTAATACTTCCGGACCGGTGGTGAGTTTATTATACTAAACAACTGTACCGAGGAAGATCATACAACTCACGTTGTCCAAACGTTGTGCACTTTCTGCAACTCTCTTCCTGGATGCCCTCCACGTCACTCCCTTACGCCGATGCGTGTTGACGTCATCAAAAACGGTTCCCATAGAAACAGAAACAGCCGCAGAGTTGTCCGAATAAACTTTATTGAAAAAGCAATTTTACTCACTTTCCTATTTTACAATGATAATTTTATCATTTTTTTTTTCAACATTATTATCACTACCTAAAGTTGTCTGTCACTGTAAATGTAAAGATCCAAATATTGATTTTGTTGTAAATATGATGTTTAGGATTTCTCATCCAGGCTTTACATTTTTATTAAACATATTATATTTAAATAAAAAGCAATGTAAAGTAACAAATATTAAAATTTTACATTTTAATCTCAATCTTCTACTTTATTTAGTTTAATTTAGCCGTTGTTGTCCTTTTTATTGTTGTTAAACTCCATTTCCATATATAAGATGTGAATGCACCTTCCTATTACTGCTACAATAAATGGGAAATGTTTTGATCCATGAGGGTTAGGGTTATTAATTAATTAATAAATAAATAAATTGGGTGTATGTATCATCATCTAATCATAATATTATTGATCCAACTTTAGATTTAGATCAGTAGTGCAAAAGTTTGTCCCAATAGACAATTGTTTAGAGAACATCGTAATAACTTACAGCTTCAGACAAATAAGCAGGACGACACAGATGCAGATTTTCTTCTTTTATTATATCGCAAACAATAATGACATCCAGGTATATTGTTAACAGTTTGCTGAGTGAAGAGTGAGACCATAGTGGTGAAAACATCATGAGCTCTCCTGTAGGAGCTTGTTGTGCAGTCTGAAGCCCTCTGATGTGGATCACGGGCAGATCACAGAGGACAGGTGGACTTGAGGCCGGAGGAAACGACCCACAGACAGTCAAAACCTGTCTGTCAGTCCCTTCACACACCAGACCAGAGCAGCACAGGGATTGCTTGGGACCTGTGAATGGCAAAAGGGGAGTTTTCTTCAACAGGGCACACACATGCATACAACACCAGCAACTGTGTTGTAGCTTTTCCCGCCGGTTCTTAGAAAAGAAACAGAACACACATCGTCCTGACCTTTGATTAAACACCTTCCTCAAGTAAAAACCAAGGAAGGGAAGAAGTTTTTCATTTACATTTAATGGTCTGGTTTGTCATAGCGTGATCCTGAAGAGACTCATTCTCAAAAGTTGGCCACACAGTGCTGAACCAACAAATGGAGGCTGATTTATCAAGCTAAACCAGATTGTACTGAGTGTCTCTATTTTTGGCTTCAGCTAGAACATTTAACACAATGGCATCTTCATTAGCCATGCCAAATTGTACTACAAAATCAGCTGATTCTCCACCCAAAGGACAAAGAACACAGTTTGTAGAAAAAAAATAAGACCTTTGTAAGGGGGGCACACACCAAAGGGAGACATGAGTACTATTCCCTGAAAGAGTATAGGTTTCTCCTTTGGGACATCCTAGTCTGCCACAATCCCAATGCATTTACAGAAATCACACACACAACACAACCAGCCTTTCTACAACCAGTGGACAGAGCTGTCTGAACTTGTTAAGCTAGCCAACCAAGGACACATTAATGTAAAAGCAGTAGTTTGACATCTGGGGAACAAGGCATGTTCACTTGATTACCGAGAATTAGATGACAAGATTGGCAAGTGTCTTTGATATATTTGTATGGAAAATATCTAGCGGGAGCTAGCATCCGGTTAGTTTAGTTTAGCTTAGCTTAGCTTAGCAGACTGGAAGCAAATCTGGTTGGCTGTATTTTTTACGCTACATGGCGAAGTTAATAGCCACAATACTCTGCCTCTGATTGGCTTACTCCAATATTCTTAACCCACCTCCAACTCCTCATGCCTGGACCGAACCAATCAAAAAGAACGAAGGCTACGAGTACTAGCCAATGAGAGACAGAGTAGGGCAGGTCATGATTCCATACAGCATATTGCTGTCTTTACACTTCATTTTAATACGAATTAAATAACCAAGATACAATGTGTTGATTATGAGTTTTATATGTGCTGGCAGAAGGATTTTGTAACCATTACATATAGCTAGGCCAGCTGTTTCCTGCATGTATGCTATGCTAAGTTAATCAGTTCCTAGCAGCAGCATTGTATTTACAGTACAAATATGGGAGTATGATCAATCCTCTCATTTAATTCTCAGCAATAAAGAAAATACTCATATTTTCCTAAACGTCTACCTACATTTAGTACACGGAGACACTTTCTCACATCATTATTCAACCAATTGGTCTCTGACAGGGAGGCTCCAGTGTTTAAGCTTTTTAAGTATAATTCTGACAGCTCTGCCTCTGGTGCAGGTTTACATGCAGCAGTGCTACATCAACAGGTCACATTAGGCTCACAGTAGCCACTAGCAGGAGCTTGAGCAGCAGATCACCACATCCAGTACACACAGGAAGAGGAGGAAAATGTAGCAAAGAAGCGAAGGTAAGATCAGTTAAGCAGTGGAATTCTTTATTAGCCAAGAACTGCATTGGAATGAAAAGGCTAATCAGAAATTATAGGTTTATGCATTTTTATCAACATCATTAAATCTTAATGTTGATCATCATTAAACGACCAAAGATTCAGTGAAAATAGGGATGTGCAAGACAAATGAATCACCTTGTCAGCTTCAGCAAGATGTTTCATTTCTTTTTGTCCTCCAAGGGGAGTGGAATGGTTGTTTCTACAGCATGGACTGGTTTACAGTTATTTTCCAGTCATTCCAAAAAAATCTTCCTGTTTTACAGTTTGAGGAAAGCCACTCAGAAGACATTTGCATACATATGAGGTGGTCTGAGGTGTCTGTCTGTAGAGTTCCCAGCTGCTCAGGTTTTAGCTTTCTTCTCCATATATATAAAAAAAAAAAACAACCTCAGCGTCAAACCCCTCCACAGACAAACGCCTTCAACAGATCACTTAGCATGCCTGCTGCTAGCATTTCCTCACTAACCCTAAATTCCCATCCAGTTCATCCTTTAGTGCGATAATACAAAATTGCCAAATCTCTTAATAACAAGCTAAATTTACATTTCATATTTTCACAGAAAACTGATTTTCTTCTTACTCAAAACCATTTTTCATTAAGCAGAACATATATTTCTCCCCTCAGAAATTAGAGATCTTTGCACATCCCAGATATCAAACCCAGGGGGCTCACTTTGACTCCTCATCATGCCTTTATGTTTTCTCTTTAGCGGGTTTATCTCACACAAGGCTTGTGTTTGTAGTCTTCAAAGGCGCCGTGGGACAACTGAGCATCTTCTGACTACATATTTCCTATGGTTCACCAAACCAAAGTCAGGGGACTAGGAGTGGACAGAGGCTCCAGTTCAAGTTGGACATGCAAGGTCACAGGAAGTTGACACACCCAAGGCCTTTATCAAGTGCTTGAGATTAAACGGGTGTAATCCCTGAACTCTACTCAGGTGTTGCCGTAACCCAGGGCACTCGCTGACGGCGAAAGCCAAACAAACTTGCTCTCTACATTTGGGCCTCTTGTGGTTATCCACAAAGCCACTTTTATTCTTCTCTGCAGATTCATTAAATGGGATAATTTGTCTAAAGCCTAGCAGTGGTTTATGTGCCACCATGACAAGAGTACAAAGCTGTTTTGAAGCCCCCGATGTCCAAGGACAACAGTTTGAAACATTCGTATATACAGCCATTAAAATATTACCTAGTTCCACATGAAGAGAAATGGTATGCACACTTGAGAAGTGATGTTATAAAGCTACAGATTATTTCAATAACAAAGCCCCACAGACAATCGTATCTTATCGCATCATATATGCTCTTCCTGCCTTATCTCTCGAAAGTTTCACCAAGCTAGGCACCAACAGACTACGACAGTGAAGGAGAGAAATAACAGAAAAAAAAATCCTAAATAAAAAAATAGACAAAAAAAAATTTACACATAAAGACACTGTCATTTCTTAAATTATCGGTTTTTAGTGCCCTACATTGTACACCCAGTCAAAAACATCTGCCTTCGGGTGGTCGGTAAGGCTGCGTGACAGACGGCCAGCCCCGTGGTAAACCTATGGTACTTCTAGACGTTATGTAAATTTACAGTATACAATTTTGGATTACCATGCAAGAATACTTTTTTTGTGTAACATTTAATAGCTCGATCTACATCAAGGAATAATTTACATAGAAGGACAATAGTTATTGGACCAGAGAGAGCGATGGGTAAATAACCATGGTGGTAAGTGCAGCCGGAGGAGATGATGATGTGCAGGTGAGGTTTAGGTTAGGTGAGGGGAGGGGGGGAGGTGGGATGAAAAGGGAGAGGTGGGGTGGCAGGAGGAGGGGAGGTGGGATCCAGAGGAGCGCCTGGGTAATTGGGGTGGTGGTCCAATCCTCCAAGGTCCAAATCAGCGGCACTCCCACACTTTTACTGTTTGATCTACACTCCCAGTGACCACGTAGGGAGCAGCCTTGTGGAAATCTATGGAAGAGACAAAAGATTATCAGAACAAAGCAAAAGAGAGAATATAAGCTCTCTTTAAGATGAGAATTACGGAGGAATTAATACAACAAGACTTCTGCACACATTTATCCCAGCAATCTGGACGGTAATCCTGGCGTCAGACACAGCCATCATCTCTATCTTTTTCAAGGATGCATTCAATAAAAATAATGAAAAAAAAAAAAATAGAGATAAAAAACATGGACGAGATCACTGGAGCACTGTTTGAGTCAACTTATTGATTGGCCAAGTTGCGGACAATTTAATTGCAGCGTTTCATTCCTTTGAGCCCTTGAAAAAACTTCCCTTACTACTCATTCGTTAGGGAAACACCAAACCAAAAATCCCCTCCCAAAATTTTGCCAGCACGCAAATGATGCCAGGGCAGGCTGAATGAAGAGGTGAGATGGTGATTCAGTCTGATTATCAGGCTGGAATACAAACACATTTGAGCAAAAGCACTAATACTTTTTAGAAAATGGTGGAAAATACTATTTTGTTTCCTCAAATGATTTCAAACAAAGGTGCTTTGTCTTTTCCACACCTCTCCAGAATTCATCACATCAATAGCTCACAGCGATATCCTCTTTGGTTGAAGCAGGATTTAAGAGGACTGGGTTTCAAACAGCTTGCCAAGGAAAAGTTGGCTGAAGAGCTTCTCAAGAGAGTTCCCGAGCCTTGATCTGCTGGAAAGCTGCACATATGAGGAGGGGGAGGCAGGAAAATCCTCAAGCGCTTGTGTCTACCTCTTAAACCCCAGCTGCCAGCAACCCTCAGGACGCTCAACACGCTGCCGGTGGAGAAGCTGGGCTCCTTTACAATTATTCAACCTTTGGCTACGGCAGATATTTGTGAAAGCAGCTCCACTGTCCAATGAGCTAGAGAGTTTCCTGCTGCACCTCAGGAGACCAACTGGCCAAACAATAACAAAAATGAAGCTTTGTTTCAGGAGGTGAGGGACTGCTTACCCAGAGAGGTAACAAAGTGTTCGTGGGCACACAGGGTTTTCATGCAGCGCTTGTTCTTGTAGTCCCAGATCCTTAAGGTCTTGTCATCTGCACAGGTCACAATAAACTTGCCTCCAGGGTGGAAGAGGATACCACGCACCCAGTTGTCATGGCCAACCTGTGAGACAAATAGACACTGCTAAAGACACCAGTTGCAAACCAATGCATCACACTCATGAGGCTAAATGCTTTCACTCTTGACATTTTACCCAAACATTCAGACACACATACAAATAATGAAATGGTTTATGTAAAGGCTTTTAACCTAAGATGGTCCTCACCAGTGTCATAAGGCACATGCCAATGCTAACATCCCACATCTTGATGGTTTTGTCTCTGGAGCCAGACAACAGGAAGGGGCCTGGCTTACCACTCTTCTTGGACTGGTTAGACACAAAGACAGAAAAATGAAGTAAGAAACTAATACAACATTCTTTGTAGCACAGAAATACTTCTCGAAAACAATAAATCTCCAAATCAGCCAATAATCAAAGACCAAATACTTTTAAAACCTAACCAAATTTTAAGGAATTGTACTGCAGCCTTGCATCAACTTCTGTTTCACTCCAACTGGAAATAAGGCACACATGAAAACCATACATCATCCGTCACCATGGGGGTAAGAGATTAGCTTAATTTAGCTTAAATTAACTGCTACATTTACCACCAAGTACTGTTAACGCAATAACAAAGATGTTAAAGCTGCGTCAGGCACACTGGAAGTAACAGTCATTAAATGCTTAATAGTTTTTACTGCATCAGTGGAGATGGCTGGCAGGTGCACAAACCGGAGAATCGGTGAAGCTGCATTTTCAACTGCTGTGGTCTCTGAATGCATTCACAAATCCAGTTTTCTTCCACTTTTTCTGAACATAACTTTGCTTTGGAACTTTTATAGACATTTTAAATTAAATAAACTGACTTATTTCATTAAATTTATTTTTCAATTTCTGTGCCATCTACCCTTTAATTTGTACATTTTCATTTGTCTCTGTCATCTGTTTGTAAAAAATACTTTGTGTACAGTTGTTTGTCTAGGAACAATACTGTAAATAAAGCAAAACAAAACTGATCTGGCAATCACTGCACATCTTTGGGACAAAAGCTGTCACTCCATCAGTAATATGCAACTTCTGTGCATTGTTCAATAAACCAAACAACACTGGTGCACCCTGTTTTTCACCACTCACAGGTTAGACTGGGACAACTGCTGCAGGGGCAAACATTGTTTTAATCTGACAAGGCTACAATTGGACACACTTGAGATCACAAGGCATGAGGAGGGAGTGTGGGCTGACTCTAGGTCATGCTGATATTCATTTGGTGTATGCATGCACACACTCTTCATTTTCAAGCTTTCAAGCTTCACGTGGCTGTGAGCCCGAGCAGTGACGTACAAGACTCTCTGACATGGCTACGCATGTAGAGAAGGAACATACTCATCTGATAGTGTGCGAAAACCGCAGTATAATCAGAGTTTATTTGCCATGGCGCAGAACAATGACTTTACATGTTTGGTCTGTTTTCATTCAAGGAAGTTTAACCAATCAAGTGTGTGATTGATCAAGAATATGCTGTAGTTGGTGCTACAAAACACATGCAGAGCTCAAGAGATTTGGCTCGTGATGCCTCCAAACCCTCAATGTCTAAGCGGTCCTTTACCTCGGAGCCTGTGGCGTCTTGGATGGTGGGGTAGGCGCTCTCTGGTGCCCAGGAGATGCACTCCACCACATGTTCATGCTCCCGTAGCTCAGCCTTGCACTCTTTGGAGGCCACGACCCACACGCGCACTGTTTGGTCATTGGAGCAGCTGGCGATCAGTGTGCCGTCCTGGTTGGGCCGCACCATACGGACCCACTCCCTATGGCCTGTGAAGGTCTTCACACAGTAACTGATGCACAGAAAACAGAATTGTCAGAGTGGATGCAAAAAGTCAAACTGAACATCATACTTAAATAAAATAAAGTTGTTTTAAGGTGTCTATGGAGAGTACCTACCCAGTTGCCACCTCCCACATTTTTATGGTTTTGTCCCTCGAGGCAGAAATAATGTAATCTCCATTGGGCATGATGGCTACAGACGAAACGTTGTGGTCATGTCCTAGAAAACAGAAAAGACAAAAACAAGATCCAAGTGAGAATGAGAAACCGTCACAAAGCTTTCCGAGCAACGAAACTCAGCCTTTGAACCTAGTTAAAACATAATCTAATCATTTCAGATGGTCACACACACACACACGAATCATAGGAATCAAAACTCACCAACGATTTTTTAAGAAAACACGCATTCAGCCACCCACAGCGCCGAAAAACTATGGGTTTAGTCATAATTAGCCAATTAAATGACAAGCGAGGCAGCCAATTTGCCTGGGCTTACTTTGTTCCACGGAGAATAAGAGATGCCTAATTACCTAGACGCTGGGCCATATTTAAGCTGCTAAACAGATGAAGACAACAGTAAGTATACTCTAAAATGCCAGCTTAACTGTGTGTGTGTGTGTGTGTGTGTGTGTGTGTGTGTGTGTGTGTGTGTGTGTGTGTGTGTGTGTATGTGCGCGTGCATGCGCGGGCACATGCCATCAGGCTATAATAATGGGTG
The DNA here is from genome assembly GCA_900302685.1 of Spondyliosoma cantharus. Lineage (NCBI taxonomy): Eukaryota > Metazoa > Chordata > Actinopteri > Spariformes > Sparidae > Spondyliosoma > Spondyliosoma cantharus. Next base: position 10,791 of record OMLP01003457.1, on the reverse strand, counting down.
GCAGCTACACTGGAAAGTGCTATCTGGTGCTGAAGAGGATAATTAAACTGCTGTCCAAATCGGCACTAATCTACTTCACCAGTTGGCCTTATGTTTTTTTGAAGATGTGAAAAAAGGAGGAGTGGATGGAAAAAGGAGGAAAGGGTTGAGTGTATGAATTAAAAGTGAATGGAGTAGTAAAAGCAAAGATGGAGAGTAAAAGAACTAGACAGCAGGCGTCGTGTAATAGACGGTGATCTCTGCACTTAAATGTTTTTCTGCACAGTGTGAATGCAGCTCGTCTGTCTGAGGAAATGTGCCAGGAGCTCGCACCCTCATTTACAACTAAAAAGATTCACAACCAGTGAAATCTGTTGCTCACTTGCACAAAATGCAGGATTTACAACTACAGCATATACTGAATAAAGCCAGAGCGTTTCTCATCTGGGCGCTAAGTAGGCTTATTTATTTCATGGGTATTCATTCATTTCTGCTTCAAAGTCAGACTTTAAGGGGCACTTCAAGCACATGTGGGAAGAGGAGAAGAAAATGAGCAATGCTGAGGCTTCTTATTGTTTGGGCTACTGCTGGTTGGTTGGTTGGTTGGTTGATGGGGGGGCCTTCTCGCAAATCCAACGAAGAAAAAAATTATTCAAATGCTAGTTCTCAAATCAGCAAGGCCCGAGGGCACATGTAGACTATGCTGCCATCATTTACTCAGCAATCAGGGTATTAAAGAGGGGGGTGTGCCTCTGCTGATGACATGACCAATGGCATGGCAGCTTTTCAGAAAAGTACAAAAATAAGAGAAACGTGATTACAGGAGAGGAGTTGGATATAAGTGCCTGGAGAAGTGCACTGTGGTGGAGAGTAGTCTGGGTACTAAGAGAGACAGGATGGCTGAAACAGTCCATTTATCAGAGGTGGTCGTGAATCTGGGTGCTGTGAATTGGAGCAGATTGAGGCTCATCAGCAGCATCAAATGTGATAACGAACAGCATCTGGACCACCTGAGCCCTGCGTACAGTCACAAGCTGCATTCATACAGCAATAACCACAACAGAGCACAATCACAGAGATAACACAAATGGTGGCAGCTCTGAAACATAGCTGTAAATTATTCTCTACTCTCAGGTTTTTTTACACAGATAAGCTAGGGTGGCAACGTTTAGTTGATTTGCTGGTTCCAGATTCTTAAATGTAAGGGTTTGCTGCTTTCCTTTGTCATTTATGATTGAAAATAAAGTGGACCGTTTGTTGGACAAAGGAATCAATTTGAATTTATTTTTTTTACAATGTCTTGACGTTATATAGATTAATTAAATAATCAATAAAAATAATCGTTAACTGCAGTTCTAAAATAAATAGTTGCATCTTCTTACCATGCATGGTCCTGATGCACTCAAAGCCTTGGAAATCCCACAGCTTGATAGTCATGTCTGCAGAGCACGATGCTAGCAGTTTGCCGCTCTGGTCAAAAGAGATGTCTTGGACTGAATCTGTGTGGCCCTTCAGTGTGCGTTCAAAATCTCCTGTCTCATAGTCCCACACCTGCAGAGGAAAACATATTCATACATCAGCTTGAGAGAGATCCATGTAGAGGAGAATATACACATTTCATGAACAGCCATAGTGAATATAATTGTCTGTATATCACTGGGAAATACACTTCTGCTGTTCATCTCAAACTGAATCCCTATCCAAACCCCAGCAAAGCCCCCAAATGTCACATCATCTGTGCCCCCATGTCACCTCATCTAAGCTAAACAGCCAAAACAAACTGAGAACAGACAGCCAAGCTGTTCAAAGAAGTCACATCACTGTCCCAACAATAAGATACACTGATGGGAGAATGATTAAAAATGATCATGCTACAATGGCATTCGTCTTCGGCTCATTACAGGCCTTAGTTTGCAGACACCACATACTCTTTGTATATTGAATTACAGAATCTGTGACTCATTACTGTTGCTAATGGCAGGGATGCATGTGCCAGCATGCCGATTAGGGTTACAGTTAGGCCTGATAAGAACAGAGAGACAGTTTATTGTGTTGAGGACGGTGCTGCCAGTTGGAGTACAGACAGAATATGGAGTGAACAGTAGTAAGCCTGATTTTCTAGCCTGAGAAAGCTGTTACGTCTCTGGCTTTCAAGCAGACAGACGGTTTGTCACGGAGGGATAAACCCTCCTTGGGTCCCCTCTTGGGGTGAGGGATTTTGGGCAGACGGTGACAGGAGACCCCTCCTCTCCTCCCCCTCCGCAAAGGAAGCTACAGACAGTGCAGATGGCTGTAAGGTACAACTTGCAAAGTGGGGGTTTATCCTGGAGAAGATCAATGCAGTTAATGTGTTTGGAGGTACACCAGGTTTAACAGACTACACACATAAAGCGGTATTTAGCCACAGCATCTGAAACACACGTAATCCATTAACTACCTTTAACTCAATGCTGTGTCACCAATGATTCCTACTGGCACTCCTCCAAAAGAAACTAGCCCCATTTCAGGATGATTAATAGTTTACATTCTTTCAGGGAAAATGCCTTAAATTTCTCACATTCAAAGGCAAACAACAATAGAAAAAGACTTCCTTTGCATGTGCCATTCATGAAGTAAGCAATAAGTAATCGGACATGCAGGCTCTTTGCTCTTGTTTAAATTAACATAGCCTCTGGTTTACATGTCTGAGTGAGCACAGTGCTGCGCCCCGGACCTGCTGATTTACATACTGTGAAAGGTTAGAGCTGTTCAAGGTACAATCTTGTCATGCAAAGATCTGCCACGTTTGCAGAGGAGAGAGGATGAGGAAAACAGAGGAGGAGGAGCAGGAGCAGAGAGTGGCAAATTAAAGGAGTGAGGGACAACACAAACATCAACTTTGTGGGTAAGATTAAGAATGCTGCATAATCTTTCTGCATAGCTTGGAAGCAAAATACATCCATAAGGTGCCACAAAAATGCTGTTGCAAATTAGTAAGACTCCCCCCTCTGTACAGGTTGTTGGATGTTGAATGATCAGGAGTAAGAGCCTGGAAATAGTTTAATAGATACTAGCAACCGCTACTGCAGCCTCTCTGTTGCCTAAAAATTACATGAACATGATGGATATTTGACACACTACTGGCTGATTTGGGCAATATCAAACAAAAACACCTCTACTCTAAACAAGAAATAGGCTTACATGAGCACAATACCAAGCTGAATGAATGAAATGAATAGAAAGAGCAGTTTAGTCTGATCATCAGGCTGGGCATGCTCACTGGCATGAGGTGGAAAGCCGATGAGCCTCTCAGTCAATGACAGAGAGTCAAGAGCACAAGGTCTGTCCTCTTAAAAATTTAACAGAGCTGCTCAGGAGGAGAAAAGTAGGACACAGGGGGAGCCAGGCAGGCCACTGAGAGACAAGGCAGCCATGAAAGAAGAGCAAGAAAGCAGGGCTGAATTTAAGATTTCCTCCTGAGGGATGGATGGCTCCGATGGAGGGTAGTCATAGTGGGGCAGCTGATGCTCTAAGTGGAAGATAAATGAGGCAGGATGCTCGGAGGCGGGGTCGCAGTG
>OMLP01003452.1:8475-28738 GCA_900302685.1 Spondyliosoma cantharus | reverse complement strand
ATTTTTACACAACAGGGAAGAATAGATAACAACATTCCTGTCAACTCGCTTAGCCCTCTGGGGCAGATTGCACTTGGTTAAAAATGCTGAATGATTGCTTCAAGTCTTGTTCAGGCAGCATTCTCCCCCGAAACAGGCACGAGATAGAATTGAGAGGCATCAGTGGCCTCATTTGATAATAAATAAGACATATAATGGCAGGTTAGATTTAAAAACAGTAAAAAATAAAATAAAATGATAAAAAACAGTACAGTTTAAATTTTATGTCAGTTAATTTCACTGTGAGTTAATCCTTCTCTTTTAAAAAAAAGTCATCAGCCACATACAGAAATCAACTCTCGGGCTTGAGCACAAAACACAATGATATTACCTCAGGATCATTCAATTTTTTTCAAATGTATTATTTACTGTCGGAGAATGTAAGAATCAGAGAACCGTAGGCCTAAAACAGTGATATATGTCGTGTAAATATGTTGTATATGTGTTATAAAAAATATATATAATTCACTTCCATGTAGTCACAGGGAGCCACTGCAGAGGGGCAAAAGAGTGGTATGCTTCACCATAGCCGCAGGTTGCAGACCCCTGCCATAGACGTTCAGAAAAGAAAATTGATGTACAGATTTGCTAAAACATTCATTTAATCTGACAGTAGCACCAGTTTAATTCTTCTAAGCCTGACCCTGTGGCCAGTTTATGGACTCTGGCCGGCTACATTGACGTATAAATGGATTTACTGTATAATGTATGTGGCTCTGCTATTAGTTATGTGTTATTAGCTTTCCTACCAGTAGGTGGTGCCAAATGACAGTGAATACTGTAATCCCTGTAGGAAGGGAGGAGTGGGATGCTGTGACAGCTTGTCAGTAGGTGCCACTGTCTTTAATAGCTTCACACTGCTGTTTCATGTTGTTGTTTAAACTTTCACAAAAGAAAGTGACAAGAAATGAACCTGCCACTGATGCCCTTTTTTCTCTTTTGCCGTATGTTGTATTGTATATGACAGCTAACAGCGAAGACAAAATAAAAGCTTTGCATCTCATACTACATGCAGCTTATCTTGGGCGACGTACTGTGTGCAGAGCAGGGAAAAAAACAAAAAAACAAAGAACAATAACAACGTGCAACGGTGGTTAGTTTTTTTATTCTTTCAATCATCCTAACAAACAGCTTTAATCAACCTCAAACCATCCATCCATCCATTTCATGTCAGTCACCTTCTCCTTCATGTCAAGTAATCATCGTCGTCATCATCCCTTTTTGCATTATCAGTAGTTTTAGAGGTGCTTTACAATACCATTGCCCCACTCTGGTCCCTTAAACCAAACATTATTTACAAAATGGTAACACAAAACAGGAACCTTCCTACATGTTTACCCACTGTATCCAATGACTCGCATGAATATCTCATATTCATTAAGCCGAACAACCACAGACGCCAAACATTGCTCAGTGATAAGCAGTCTTAGGCAAATACAGCTGCTATTCAACAAACATTTCAACGACAGTTTCACTGCGTCTCTCGCTCCTCGAATCCCAGTAGAAACGCAGACGTGGTCTTCAGTGGAAGAAAAAAACACAACAAAACAGGAGTATTTCTGATGCCGTTTCAAGTACAGTTTACACACAGGAGTCTTAACAAAACAGTCTGGCACAGCCAAGTTGAAGGATTAAATTAAACAGGAGCTACCTTTAAGGCTTCTTGTGTCTAAATAAGATCAAGTGCATCAAGCCAGTGTTGTTTTAGCATTTTAAAAATGTTCTAAACACATGTGACATCCACTGGCACGTTTCATTTCGGCACAAACAAGTTCTTTTAGGGTGACAACCTTTCAAAGGCATGCTGACAGGTTTTCAAAGTATTCTAAATTTTTACACAACAGGGAAGAATAGATAACAACATTCCTGTCAACTCGCTTAGCCCTCTGGGGCAGATTGCACTTGGTTAAAAATGCTTAATGATTGCTTCAAGTCTTGTTCAGGCAGCATTCTCCCCCGAAACTGGCTCCACAGGCACAAGATAGAATTGAGAGGCAGTCTAGTATGACCGCAGCGCTCGCTCTCCGTTTTTCCTCTCACATGATGGAGCATGTTGGGAAGTGGCTGGTTCAGGGCAAAAATGCTGCTGACCTTACATTCCTGGCGCGTCCTCTTTGAGCAGCTCCTCTTTAACAATGTGTTATATTTTTTTGACAAAGTTAAAAAACAAGCGAGGATTTAACAATAGAAATTCATATCAATTGCACATCAAGTTAACGTTTTGGAGTGCAGCATGATTTTTGCAAGTCATTTTTCTAGAAAAATGCTTCGTCTCCATTTCATTTAAAAGGCACTTCTTTCATGCGCTGGTCAGTCAGGATCAGTTTTTTCGCAGCTTTCGAGACGTGGTGTTAGATGAAAGAACACGTGATAATAATAATGACACTTCAGGTGTGTGCTGGATTCCGTTTTTGGTTGCAGAGGCACTTGGATGAGCAACACGGGAGTCTCAAGTTCAACTGGTCTGCTTGAAAGGACCAAATAAACCTCTCCCTGCAATTCTCATGCCATTCACAAGGGTATAAAAAGGGTTGAATTGGGTGAATCATTGGCTTAAAATGATCTTTTCACCACCTTTTGTTTTGTTTTTTTTGTTCTCCATTCCCATTCGGTGCAGACTTGGAGAGCAGCGGAAAAGACATCCAATGTAGTAATTTCACTATGGCGAAACAAGGTCACTTGAGGTTCCCTGCCACTTTTTCTCTCTTCCTCCTACCACTCAAACTTCCACTGCTGGGTCTTGTCTCCCGTGGTACACCGCCTTATCTGGACGTCCGTGCGGCCTTCTTGCGTGCGGTAGGCTGTCAAACACATGTCAGAGTGAGGGTGGTAGATGGTCCCGTCCTGAAAGGATTTAAGGAGAAAGTTTGGATTATGGCCCAAACCATTGTGACTTTGCTCAAACAACAGTCAGTTCCTGGGTAGAGAAGTGGTTGCATTGCAGCGATATGTGACATTGGCCAACTTGTCAACGTGAACTGTTTTCCAGCCGCAACTGTAACAATTAAAGATATATGGTTAAACAGCGTTGTCTGACCGACCTGATGTTCCTGCTGTGCTTACTTTTGTATAATGTGTTGCTTTCCTACCCCGTCAGTCAGACTAACTAATTTTAGATAAACACAAGCTGTCATTTTCTTTAGTCCATGGCCCAAACCGTAAATTAGGTTTCCAACTCTAACTTTAGTGGAAGTGTTGTTATTATATGAAAGCATCAAAGCCGCATTTTAGAGGAACGAGATGTACACTCTGAAATAACATCACAGAAAATTAAATGGCATGTAAGCTAGTGCATGATTCAGGGTTTTTTCTGGGGCTAAAAGTTACCGTAAACAAACATTGTGATTGGTTCTGTAGTGGAATAATGACGCCCTTCTTGCGTGTGAACCCCTACCTCTCTGAACTCCCAGATGATACTCGGTGGTTTGACCTCCCCATCGCTAGGACAGTGCCGCATCCCGATGGAGGTCTGTCCCTCGGGCACCTCAGCACACAGCTCCGTCACCGAGTTGAAACGGATCTCTTTCTGAGATGTGTATTCAAAGTACTGCAGCAGAAAGGAGACATGGTTATTTGCTCTGTATATACAGCATAAATATGTGGTAGGTTGCCATGAAATTACTTTGAAAACAAAACTGGAAAAACCAGCAGTCACTGAGATTAAAACACTGCTCTGCCTCCTCTCCAATTGTTTCGGTACATCTCTCTTTTTACCTTAATCTCTCTGCTTTATCAAGAAAGCCTTTCAGCGAGCACAACGGCGCAGTTTGGCATGCATTGTTCTGCTAGGATTACAGGATGTTTTCTTCTCGCTCTGCTCTGGGATCAACTCCTGGCTAAGCTACCATTGCATGGTGTGTCTGCGTTCTGTCGAGGGATCTCATCAGTGAGGAGTTGGCCCTCTCAATCAACCAGACATGAGCAGAAAACCCAGAGCCCCCCCCCCCTCTGGTGTCATCTCGATATCCAGGCCCATCAGGACAAAAGATGCAACACTCCCTGGGCTACCCCTTAAACGGAGGGTCAGGTAATCAATCTTCATACTTCTCCATCCCTCCCTTCACATCTCATACATCTTTCAGGTGCTTCGGGGCCCGTAATGGTTGTTTCTAATAAAAGACTCAAACTTATTTACCCAGGCTGTGCCATTCACTCTGCCTGTGAGGCTCATGTATCTTTTAAAATGGAATGTGGGTTCTTATGTGGGCCGGTGGGGGGGTGTAGTAGCGAAGCGGTGAAGGGCCCTCTGGTTTTTGTTTCAGCTGGGGAGCCATTAAAACACTGATTTTCACTCACACATGGTGCTTTTTTTGTGACGGTGGACACCTGATGCGATGCATCAGTTGGGTAATCAGAGATATCAAGCAGGTTGGAGATTCACAGAAAGGAGCTCTGCCTATTGTCTGACTGCAACATTAAATATACATCCTCACAGACAAATAATCTGCCGCTTGCTAAACCATCCATCATGGAGCTGGCAGGCATTCAGCTTAAAAAGTATCAATGATTCAATTGTGCGATATTTTGGGGGGACACGATGCCAAACTCACTTTTTCCCTTCATTACATTCAAGTCAGGCTGGACACACCAGCAGAGAGCAATTTTCTGGTGTGAATCAACTGTGGCAGCTCGTTTTAGGGGTTAGCAGAAAGCGTTGACATTTCAAGAGAAGCCTCCCACTCCGCCGAGAAAGGTTGTGAGACTGTGACAGAAGAGATACGTGCACAGGAGAGATGGAGACAGACAGAATAAAATGTGTGAAATGCCCCAATGTACCTGGTTGCCTCCCTGCCCGTGGCAGCCAAACAGAGAGAGGTGGGAACCTGTGGGGCTGTGCTCCGGAGCGTTGTAGTCCAGACATTCGGAGTGAATCCCCAAGCTCCGTACCTGGCAGCAGGAGAAAAATAAATATCAATACAACTTTAAAAAATGCTGTCTTTTATTGATTCACTCACTCCTCTCCGAAATCTCACTTTGGAACAAAATCATACTTTTTTCTCTGCGGTTTGCTTATTTTCCACATCACCACACAGCTATTAAGCAATCAATATGAAATACTTAAACCAATTTTTCATTGCTGCGCTTTCAAAATCAAAACATCAATATTTCTACCTCAGAGAAAGGCCACATTTACATGTTATGTCATTATTGGCACCGTTTCAAGATTTGATCGACAATGCCCTTGTTGCATATGACACTTGATTGCTGTCAAGGTGAAACGAGTAGCATCATGGTAAGGCGTTCAGGCCCAAGAAATCTTTCTGGGATTTTTGTTTTCCTCAGACGCAACGGTTACATCCTCGTGGCTGAAATGTAATCACTTTTGAGAGTACAAAGCATTTTATCTAGGAATACTCCACCAGGTGTCTGGATTACTTTGGCCTTGATCCCAGTCCAAATGGGTTTCAAAGCCTTTGTTTATCTTAGTCCAGCCTTTTCGTTTTCAACAAGACTGTCCCATATCCTGCCTCCTTCTAACACCCATTGTCAGACAAAAAAAAATAAAAAATGGATTTCAGTAAGCAAGACGTAACTGCAATGCCATTTCATGTTGGACTTCAGTAACCAAGCCGGTTCAAACAAGCACAAAATATTAGGGAAAAAAATAAATACAAATTAACACATGCTGCACTTTGATTGTGACAGGATGATTAGGGGAATACAGATAAGGATAGCAGACACTCACAGCTCCGTGCCAGCCTGCCCTGTCCTCAGGCACATGTAGGTCAGGGTAGATATTCTTCAAATACCAGTCAAAGCTGTTACACTTCAGCCTCTCCCTCAGAACCAGCCGCTCTGAGACATCCCCGTAGCTCTCCTGGAAGTACACACAAAGTTAATAAGTCATCTTTCCAAAACCGTGGGTGAAAAAGTTGCATTTCATCAGCAGGGGAGGATGCAAACATTCATTAAATATACATCATAAAAAGGGGCATGGAGTAGGAGAATTTTTGTTGAAAATATTTAAAAATTAATTTCAAGTATCAGCAGAATGTGAAGAAAATAACAGTGATATGTATTAAAGGTGGCATACTAACCAGCTAGTCCCGGGCTGTAACAGTCAGAAGTAAAGTAGTTTGCGGCAGTTAGCAGTTGATGTGAGAACATCCTGCCCTCTATTTGTATTTCTGTATGACATTTGACAGGTGGCTAATTTCTACATACTGCAATCTTTGAACGAAACAGTCACACCATAAATTTAAATATTAGCATCCTGGTTATGATGTTTGAATCCTACAACTGAAACTCCACAACCGTGACATAATAGCATCGCCATGTAAACAAACATGCGGGAACTTTGATCACACCCCTAGATAAGGCTTGCTTACTAAGGTGTGGAACAATTCTAAAGTTCAAATCATTCACACACCTTCACTTTACCTTTGCACTACCTGAGGGAGGAATGCAAATAGCGGGTTTGACGAGTACACCTAACAATTTAGTGTTCCAGTGTTTCACGTTCGGCAACAGAGGGATGCATTTTCTCAAATAAACAAACAAATGAATAACCCCCTTATAAAACCCTTTCTGGAAACTCGTAAAACATTTAAACCTTATCCAAATAAATTCAGGGTACTAACATTCATTAAAATGTTCGGTGTTTTTGTTAAAAACAGGCACGTATGAAAATTGATTTAACAATAAATCTGGAAGACAGTAAAGTGGTCCTCCTTCAGTTTGAACCAAAACCAATTACAATAATACAGAGTAACTAAATGTACTTTGTGATGAAGATTATTCCGAAACAACATTATTGTCTGCAGCTCTAAATCTGCCTTTATATAATGACAGCTGCAGCATATTAGATACAGAGGTGGTGATCTGGTCTGGCAGTGCTGTGTTCAATCTCCCCCTGACCAGGTAATTTATTGTTTGATCAAAGATCCCTGACATTAATAATGTACCTTTTTTTCAGAGAGGTGAAACCGAGATACATGAATTTTTGATGGAGCCCAATACTCAGAACCTGAGAGGCACACGTTATCGCATGCATGCTTGTGCACGCCCTCTCAAACGTACGCCTGACCCAGTCAGACAGACAGTGTTTCGTAATGTGTTGTCATCTAGACAGGTGAATCATATCATATGAAACATCAAAGGTAAGCCACTCTCTGGAACATACTAACATGATGCTGCTAGGTGTAACATGACATCGCTGCAGGGCTTCTATTCATTGCCAGCTGAATGAAAAACAACTGTTTAATGGGTTTGACTAAAACATAGTTCAGTGCCCAGAGAATAAATTGTCCAAATATGCTTCAGGGAGTATTGTATAAGCTTGTTGCATTTCTCATAACAGCATCACAGATGTGCATCCAGCCAGACAAGCTGTTTAAAAGTTCCATATTTTACACAAGTGAGTTTCCCTGTCTTTTTTTTTTACTGTAAAGAAGGCCTAGTTGTTGCATAAATACTGTGACAGTGTAACTATCCTACCTTCCGGGCTGGGGGGTTCCTGTTGTAGAAGTGTTGTTTATAAGAGTCCATCCAAACCTCTGCAGCTCGTACGGTATTCTGCAGAAAGTTGGGCCGCGCGTAAGGGGCCTTTTTAGGGAACACGTGGCCCACATGAGAGCAGGGGTGAATCTCCAGACTGCCCCCGCACTGCCACACCTGAGGAGATTAAACACATAACATAGCATATTGGAGATCTTTTTAGTTTCCTCTAACCTCATTATGTTGCCTCTTAATGCTTTGTAGTACACATATTTGATTTAGATCTTTGTGGTTAAATAATCCCCCAAACCAGGTTTAACCAATCCTTGTATATGGTATATGTTCATACCTACTACAAGATTAGATATTGATAAATGGAGAATAGTGGTAAAATGATGGAAGCAGTTACAAGCATATGGTTATCATTAACTAAGTACATTGTCTATTGTATACCATGTGTTGAAATGATGTGTCGCAACAACTGGTGAACTTTGGCCCTTGTGTCTGTACTTCAAGTTTGACTTACCTGCAAATAAACTAGCAGGTAATTACCAAGTTGCAAATAGTAAACTTTTCAAACCGACAAACAGGTCTCAGTTACAATAAGCCTGCTTAAGGGATCAGTCCATTGACTCATTAAATTACACTTTTATAGTCTTTTTTCCCATACATATAGTATATAAGCCCAAATGTCTCCTTGAAGGAGGATACAAACCTTAATAGGAATGGACTAATGTCTGTGGTGCTTTACTAGAAATGCGCTCAAATTGACAAAAAAAGCTGTGTGCTCTTTGGCTTCAAACTCGCCACGAAAATTCAACCTTCTTGTGACTCATGAGACTGCATTCGAAAAAACATCTCGGATTTATGGTATAAATTTGCATTGTATAATTGCCACGGAAAAACAAAAGGGAAAAAAAACAAAACAACAACCTTAAAGAATGAAAGGTTGTTAACACAGCCTTTCTTTTTACTTGGCTGGGCTGTGCTCCAATTACACAAGGCAAAATCATTATCATATATCCATAGCCAAACAGCCATTAAATGACAGTCCCTTCCATCTTAATTCACGGGCACTTAATCCTGCTCCATATCTTTTTACCACTCCAAAAAGAGCGTTGAAAACCAGTTCACTAAACATAAATTATGTATGGCAAAATGTCCCAGTGAGAGGCATTTTTTATTTCCACTTGCATAACGCATCACTCAGGGGAACAGCCTATTCGTCTTCGCAGCGAAAAAACACACACACAATTACATCACCTACCCTTGGATGCTCCTGCTACAAACTCACACGCAGCCTAAAATCTGTGCCAGTTTGATTGACGCAGACAAGTGAAAAGTGACACCGACGTCACAACAAGGCATCAGCCAATATCGGGGTGCAGTTTCAGATGCCGACTGCGATCTGACACTGAAATGCGTCCCTCACATCAACTACCCGCTGACTGTTTGCTTTAGATGGATGAATCAAAGGATCAGGGTCTGTGAAAAAAGATTCCCTTTGGTAATGAAATGTCAATGGATGTTCTGCCTGTGAGTAAGAGATTCTGGTAATGAAGCCAGTTGGATTAGTCACTCTGGTTTCATATTGCTAAGTGGCGGCCGCGACTGTAAAGTAGTGACTCTGCTTACTGAAGGAGAACTGAACTCACCCTGAAGGAGAGCTCCAGGTTTTCTCCTCCCCAGACCTCCATGCCCATGTCGTATGTGCCCAGGTACTCAAAGTAGGTTTTGCTCACAGCGAATAATCCACCTGCCATTGTCGGAGACCTGGGAGAAACAGAGACAATAAGTTCACTGTATAGTGGTCATTTTCAATCCTGCATTCCCAACAATTCGCGTCTTAAGAGCCACTTTATTAAAAGCAGTCTTGAAATATTAACTAAGCTTATAATCATGCCTGTGGTGCTGTACAGAGGTTGATCTGCACATCTTGTGCAAATTTGCATAACGGTTCATCACAGTTGGTGGTGATCACAACAGACCACAAGAAATCCAACAGACTTGACACTATCAAGCCACAGCGGTCTGTGCAGCATGCTTTTCCTCCTGTGTTAAGTTGCACTTTAAAAGATGCAGCTTCAGCTTGAGGCAGGGTGTACTAAAATGTACTGTATTCCTGTTTCTGCGAGGAGGGTTGATAATTAGGATGCAACACATGTTTTCAGTATGTGCTTGTTAAAATTTTAAACATTTTGATAGATTCCCTGACCGAGTTGATGTGTTGATTCAACTGTTTAGTTCAGTCGAACTTTCTTATGGCGTAATAGATGTGGCAATGTAATAATACAGCAATATAACACATGCAGTGACAAATTAGCAGTGAGAAGTGTATTTCATTGTTGAGAGCAGAGGCTCAACACTGATACTGTTGCCAATCTGATAAAGCGGCCTCCCATGGGAATAGACCTTCCGAAGTATCATGCAGTCACCTAATGGGGTCAATGCGAGACTTTCGCCTCTTGCGTTCCACTTCAGGGACAGAGTGCCACTGAAAGGTGAGCCTCCAGTCAAAACCCCCAATCATTGGCTCGTCTGTTTGCATGTAGTACTCGAAGGTGTTCCAGTCAATGGTGTCGATCACGGGGCACACAATGGTACTGGCATTCTCACCGATCCTGAACACAAAACATGGCAAATAACATGCAGATACAAAACATGGAGAGGGAAGGAAAACATTAGAAACTAGAAAACAAAATCCGTATTTAGCATTGCCTCCTGTTTTGATCTGTATTCAAGTTAAATTTGTACAAAAAGCTTCGGATTTAGATTTTGCTAATTTGATTTGGTTAACGCACCTCTCCAGCAGAGGCTCAATCCAGCCCGGGACACACTCACAGTGACAATCGAGGAATGTCAGCACGTCCCCGGTAGCATAGGTGGCACCGATCAGACGGGCCCGGACGAGACCCTCCCTTTTATTGGTGCGGATGAGGCGCACGCGCTCCAGATTACTGATGTAGTCAGCCAGTTTGGACTTCAGGTAGCCTACGTTTCATCACACAGACACACGCGCACACACACACACACACACAATCAATCACATCAATTTTTGTAGCATTAAAGTTGTTTCCTCGTCCTATGTTTAACTTATCCATCTTCAAACCCACCTTCATTGACATTTAGAAAAATAGTCATAATAAGCTAAGAGATACACAGGGGTGGAGTTTTGTTTCTGGTCAGCAATATTTTACTTCCCTTTCTTCTGTTTTGAGCTCCAGCATTTCCAGGAAAAACGTATTTGCTCTTTAGCGTCCTATGCCAGAATTAATTCATAAAGTAGTTCCCCACTTTATCTGTCTTCCAGATGGTGCCAGGTAGGTAGCGTACAGTCAGTTTGTTGGAGCATTTTTTTGTTTTTTTTTACTTAAAATGGCTCCCTACCCCCTGATTAATGAATGTGACTAAGACTTGACTAAAATGTATATCAACAGGTTCCGAAACCACAAAAACAAGCTCAAATTTATTCATTTGATTCAATGTCAACATAAAAAATATTAGTTTTATTAAAAAAGTTTGCTGATTAGAGGATTACAGCTTTGTAAACTCTTCAGATATACATATAAATATGTACATATCAGATGAGTGGCACGGACACACCTTTAACGGCCTAGTGACAACTGAGACAAGGTTTGGTATGCTCCACCCGTTCAACCAAGCAGGAAACATGAGAGAAAGCTGTCAGTCCTCCAGTCGCTGTCTGTCTGTAGCAAACGTTCTGGTCGGGGAGTGGCATGTCTAGCATTCCATTTGGTCGGGGTGGTCAGAGGAGAGGAAATGATGTCATGGCAGCTCAGTGCACACTGAAGTAATCATTATGGTGTAATGTCTCCGATACACATAGACTAGACTAGCTGGGACAGAATACTAATTCCATTAAGACAGAAGGACATCAAGCTACACCTATATCCAGTTTCTGAGACCAAGTAGTATCGTTCTCAGAGTTAGCACGAGTCTGCAGAAATTAGTCTGAATCCATTTGCTGATGAAGACCGTAAAATGCTTGCAAAAGCTATTAAGCGGTCCTTTGAGTGGAGATGTTTTGTCACATATACTAAGGATTATTAAGTAATTTCAAATAATGACTAATGACCACAAACACAATGGCAACAACCTCAAGCTCACTTTGAAAAGTAAGTCTAAACCTTATTCCAAAGTGCCCTGCCTTGTTTCCGAGAATGTTTTACTAATTGCTTTCAGAACATACCCGGAGGGATGATCTATTCGCTTCAGTGTAGATGGCATCTTTTTGTTTTTACTATATATAGCAGAGTCCTGCTTGATTAGTTTTTTTTGGTAAGTTTTACTTCTACTGAACAAAAATTACAGTGTTTATTTCAAATGAGTGTGGAGGGTCAGACCTCGGTCACTGTAGTCATCAATGAGGATGATCTCCTTCAACAGGATGGCAGGTGTGGTCTCCAGGACACTATGAATAGTCCTCAGCAGGGTGGACCAGGCCTCGTTGTAGAAGGCTATGATCACAGAGGTGGTAGGTAAATGCCGGTAGTCAAACTTCTTACTTCGGCATCTGAGGTATGTTTATGTGTGTGTGGGTGGGGGAAGAGACAGACACAGACGACATAAGCATAAAGAAACAACAGCATCCTAAGTCACCTCATACAAGCAGAGACTCTGGTTTCATACAGCCAGAACAGCTTCAGCAACTATTGTGGAAGGGGGAGGTGTCTGGTCTTAATCCAGATGGCAGTCATTAAAACAATAAAGAGCTGCAGAAATATGGACGGGGGTGGGGAGGGTATCACACCAGTGAGCAACATACCACAGCAGTGCTCTGGGAGAGACCACAGAAACTTGAACAAACAGAGCCGAAGAGAGCAGAACAGAACAGAGAGAGGGGACAGGGCCAACACTGGATGAAAAACTTGTTGAAAAACTTGAAACTAATAGCTTGAAGGGGTGAGAAAAAAAAGTGCGGCACAGGCAGAGAGAGACAGAAATCGAGGAAGTGAAACAAGCTCTAATTTTATGAATCAGTGGCGTACAACACTGAAAAGGACTGTGACCGCCGACACAGGGTGAATAACTTCCTGTAATTTTGTAGCCAGAATCTCAACCCTAAACTCTGACAGTGTTTGAAGTGGGTTGGGATTAGAGCAAATATGTCATGCTCCAGCATTAGTCACAACCAATCGGCAACAGTGTTCACAGTGCTGCAAACCTTTCAGGATGGGGAGAGAAGCACAAAGTTAATCTGCCACCAAACATGCTCCCAGGGGGAAACTGATGTAACCATGGAGTAGGTGCAGAGCTGCAACAAGCATATAAACAACACCGTAAAAAAAAAAAAATCAGCTTGAGAGGCAACAACATATTTTGTTTGTAATTGCTTATATTGTTGCTAGGCATGAAGTCAAACAGAAATGCTCAGTCTCACTTCATGTACAAAAGCAGACAGTGACCTACTGGTAGTTCTATGCTGGATGACCATCACAGCTCAGCTTCATATGTATTAGGGGCATACTGTATAACCTTGAAGGTGCACAATCAACCTTTCTTTCCCTACGTATTGAAGAGATTGCAGTATTTACAGTCCTCTAGGGATGGCACAATTTAAGATTTTATCATGGAATGAAATAAAGAAACACTCAGGACAAGCTGATCGAGGTAAATTTCCATTATTATAGCTTCACGTGAGAAAAACATGAAGGAAAACAAAAGCAGTCTAGCTTGATGCAGTACAGTCCTGGATTGATTTATTGATATTTTTACAATTTGATGTGTGTCTTATATGTGATACAATAAAGAAAATATTTATTTCTCAACAAAATGTACAGTAAAGTCACTCCAGTATATTTCAGTGCCAATTGAAGCATATTCTGATGATTATTGGCATGATATGGAAATTCGCAATTCAAGAGAAGGGAGGGTATTGCTGACTGCAAAACCAACAAGAAGTTAGCTGAAGCGACAGATAAATAGATCCTGAAAATAATATTTTTCGACCGTCCCTCATGTGTATAGAGGTAACAATGTTATTTGTCAACCTATTAAAGTAAAACTAGCTGGCATATCACCCACAAAACAAGTCTGTGAGCTCATGAATAGAATCTGTTCTTACAAAAATAGCACAGAGCACCACTGTGTCTTTGGTCATGCAGCTCTGTCATGGTATAGGCAGGCGGACCGTGAAGCACATGAACTGAGCACACCACCTTCTGTGTACCAAGTCATTCTTTACTCTGTCTCCTCTTTCAATTCAAAACAGTCACTAAAACACCAGAAGGCCACAGGCACAGGCAAAAAAATAGTGTGCTTGTCAAAATTGTCACTCTGTAGGCAGGCATACAGAACCATCATGCACCGTGATAACGGTGAGTTTGGTCGGTGCAGCGACTCTGTTTAAAAATCTCGACAAGATGCTGCAACGGATTTCCATTACGAAGGAGGAATGATGATGATGTGTCTTGTTTTTACATCATCCACGCATAAGCATGGGGTTTGACTTTCAACCTTCTGCTGAGAACATCAAGGCATCTTATCAGTCTTCCTTTGGATATGCAGGCATCTCGCCGTTAAAAGGGTTTATTCCAGTTACGGGGCAACCTCTGTGATCAATTTTTCTCTAAAGGGAATTTACGCTTCACTGGGACACTTCATATTAAACCAACACATGGCTTTTACACAAATGATGGGTCTCGCCTCATTGGTGGATACTACATCTGGGTTTCATTAAGAAGGGAGGCAGTAAGGGATGAGGCAGCGGCGGAAGGAGAAACTACTAATAAAAGACCTCAAACTCTGCGTTTCATCACAGAAGAGGTGCTGAGCTGAGAATAGCTGTGGACGACAACTTTGGATGGAATAAATTCATTCAGGCAGAGCGCCGCTTACACCGGCATCTATAAGCCCTGCAATGCATCATGAGAGCCTTCATCCTTGTTTCAAACTGTCAGTGGAAAAACTGATTCCAGTAAAGAGCTCAACTTAATCTCTATTGAGTCATTTATCCCTGACACAGTTGTAGCACAGCTATCAGCTAAATGCAGCGTCCAAGGCCAGAGATACATAGACGTTTGGTAAATGGAAGGGGCAGGAAAT
Source organism: Spondyliosoma cantharus (assembly GCA_900302685.1). Taxonomy (NCBI): domain Eukaryota; kingdom Metazoa; phylum Chordata; class Actinopteri; order Spariformes; family Sparidae; genus Spondyliosoma; species Spondyliosoma cantharus. Next base: position 14,197 of record OMLP01003452.1, on the reverse strand, counting down.
AGAAAATAGGTGATTTGATAGAGAACCGTTTTTGCCAACTCAGGCTGTTGCAGTCCATTAGTCATGCTCTGACTGGTGGCTCATTCTTGTTTAGGATGCATTTACTCACTCATTCATCCTGTGGTCCTGGATGTGTCGATGGAGGGAAATCTTATCACTGACGTAGATATTGATGGCGTAGCGCTCCACGCTGTCCTGCTCCTGTTTCTTCTCTTCAGGGCTGAGGCTGAGGTGCGTGGCCCGACCCCACTCCCCAGGTGCATTGCTGTCTGGTGGTGATTTTACGTAGAAGGGCCGAGCCAGCAACCCGTCAGCCCCGCTCTCCTCCACAGAGAGCTGTCTCTCCTGAAGATTGTGTTTCTCGTCATCATCGACGACGGTTGACGGGGAGGGGAAAGAAGAGGGTGCTAGCAGAATGTAGCCCAGCCACAGCACCCAGAGCAGGAAGCCAGCCTTTGCCAGCACGCCCAGTTTTCGAGAGCAACGCCCCCTCATGACGGAAAGCCTCCCCCGAGCTTCTGGGTGCCCTACAGGACACAAGGCTCTGGAGAACGGAAAGAGACGCAGAGTGAAATAAAAAAAAAACAACAAAATGTTAGAAACATAAAATGAAAAGGGGAAAAAATGTGTAGTTGGTTCAAATTCCAACAATGGCACCAAGTAACTACCACAGACAGGAGGAGATTGAGCTCTTTAATCAAGACTCTTCCCATTAGAAGGAGGTTTAATCAAGTAACAGACTCATTCACAGCTAAGTGAAGTTATTCACCAAAGCACAAGAAAGACTGTTTGCCTGTAAGTTCACAAAGGCCCCAAGGACACAGCTCCAATAGACCAGACCTGTAGTAATCAACACCAGCATCATAAATATAATCACATGCTCAGGGCTGCATTAAGATGCTCGTTAAATACAAATTGCAAAGATGGAAGAGGCTAAATTATGGCTTACAGTAGAGTAATGTGCTGAATAAATTGAATCTGTGATGCACTCCAACAAGAGATGTGCTACCCCGATGAACTTCATTACAAGTTTGGGTGGGAGGAGGGTTATATTTAAAAGACTGTAATTCACAAAGTTGCATGGTTTATTTTGTAATTATTAAATTCACAGTTATGTTTACTGTTTCAGTGCACTGATGTAATTTTACATCAATAAAAGTTTATTGTTAAACTGTAAAATATCCTGCCTCTGTAACATATCTTTGTCACGGGTGTTCGATAGCCACATCTGAGAGATCATTGTAAAAAAAAAAAAAAAGTCAAAAATCAGCCAACATATCGACACCAGAACTTTTTACTCTCGTTATCCTAATCGGCATTGGCAGTTATTTTCATTATCAATTAATCTGCCAAATATTTTCATGATTGTTGATTATAAGTGATTCTTTAAGTCGCTTCTTTCGTCCAACCAACGTAAAACCCAAAGACTCTTTGTTCACTAACATTAATGACCAAAAGAAGGCAGCAAATCATTATATTTAAGATGAGAAAATGTTTCAATTAATCAATTTCCCAAGTAGCTGCATTTTCTTTCGATTGACTCATCATTTAATCGACTAACCGTCAAATCTCTACACTTAGGTAAATAACATATTGGACTATTCACCCAGTAAATGTTGAATTGATTGTCAGTGAAATTTTGCAATGATCCTAACTTGTAATAACACATTACAGCATTGTAACAGATATGGTTACAGTGATCAAACAGTCAGGTCTAAGCAGGCCTTTTGTTTACGATTAGATTAAGAATAAGGCATTTTGAAGGCTTCTCATTTTCGGATTATCGTTCCCCTCCATCGAGTCACATAAAAAAGGATTTTGCTCATAGATCTGGGTGGCATATTTGCTGAAGGATAGATGCATTTTTTCCTGATTTAAAAATAGGATTATCCTGGGTTTGCAGACACACGAAGGCAGCAATTTTGAACATTCGTGTCTGACAGATCAGCTTAGCATGCCAGGATTTGAAAGAGGCCTGCGGTAAAAACAGACCACTTAGCTATGTTGACACTCAATTGAATGTAATCACATAATTGTGTTGCATTAATATTAGAGCAGGGTGCCTTTTACACTAGTGCCAGCCTGTGCCAGACAGACTTAGCAGCAATACTGATGCGTGTGCCCCACACACACACACACACACACACACACACACACACACACACACACACACACACACACACACAGTGCTTCTTCTTCCTCATACCGACCAGAGCACAATGAGGGTTATTCCTAGTTCGGCGTAAATACGCTGGGTACAGTTTGACTTCAGGTTGCTTTGGAGAAAGCACAGTCAAATCAAGGTGAGAACTGTGTGTGCTGAGTGCCGTGTGAGAGTCTATACAGAGTCAGGGGGAACTCAATTTTCACTGTGAGTCCTTCAAGGCTGCAGCAGCAGCAGTGCAGCCCTTTCACCGCAGTCTGGGCCCTGGCCAGAGGACTCGGGAGTCCTGAGGTTACAAAATGGAGAGCGCCTGCGGACAAAACCCCCTTTTATTAGCTGTCCATCACACCTTCCTGTCTCACTGAATCTGATAGCCTTACTGGGGAGCTGTTTGGAGCGAGCAGGAGGGGGCAGAGGCCTAAGATGCAGCTTAAATCCTGCCCCAGTTTTTGGCTACGAGGGAATGAGACAAGAAAAAAAAAAAAAAAAAAAACACAAGAAGGGGAGGGATGAGGTTTGCTTCTTCCCAAGCTGCAATCTGTTGTGCATGTTTCACCCCGTCACGCTAACAAGACTTTAAAAACAGGGCACTGTGAAGAAAATGACTCAATAATTTATGTTAGCTATACACAGGAAACAAACTTGGCGTGCTGTTGGGAGTCACTTGATTCTCGGATGTCAGCGCTGACTAAGTTTAACGTGTGGCACATGAGAGTTGCTCTCCATGGTTAGTCTGGAATGAGCAGTCTGTCCTGCGCACTGTACAATACACGGCTCATTGACTCATTGACCAGTCAGGAGAATAGAACAAACAGCTGTAACAATTGCAAAAATCCAGTGAGCACAGGTAGAACAGGTTATACAGCACAAAAGGCAGTTACAGACATCTCTCCCTGAAGACAGGACCAGTGACTCCACTCAGCAAGACAAACATCTCTTTGCTGATTACCATTCTGCTTATGCAAAAACGGACAGCAACCGTTTTAATCGAGGCCATGAGTTGTAAGGACTTTAAAAGCTGGATGCTGACTTTTTTTGCATCACGATGTCTCCAAACAGACTCGATCTCTGACAAATGCTGCTCCTCCTCAGCAGATGTGGCTGCCAAAAAAAAATAAAAAATGCTCCACAATGAAAGCAAAAGTAAAAATCAGTGTCAAACCGTGTTTATACTGAATGAAATGTCTCCCCCCCATCTGTGGCTATCTAACTACATCTTGTATCCGGGATGTTATCTTTACGTTTGTTTGTCCAGTTTCGTGGCGCAAAGAGGTTTCACAGGTGTTGGGAGAAGAGAAATATGTGCTTAGAGAGACAAGTAGTGACACCTGCAGTGCCAACACACACAGTTCAGCAACAGGTCCTTTGTATTAAACTAATATTAGGATTACAGTTTAGTTCTGAGAGTCAGCAGAAAGGGTGGAAGCCCATTAACATGATAATGACTGGGGACTGATGACAAATCTCAACTATCCAAAGAGACGACTGTTGGCAGCTAAACATGTATCAATAGTCCACGTTAACTTCGCTGTGAGAAACCAAAGCGCCGAGAAAACTCTGTGACTCTCCTGGCAAACAAGTAAGGAAGTCAGCTATGCACGTTAAGTTACGAACAACGAGCAAAATGCACTTTCAACACAACGTGTATGACAGTCATAAAAGCGCATTTCTCCGGAGAACAAAAATAACCACGACGTTAGCTTTGTTAAGAGTTTACCTTGACAACAAGTTACATGTCTCGGAGTTTCTTCGAGGTTGCTCAGGCCGTCGTTCGTCAGCCTGACTGCGGTCGTCCTCCAGTTAAACCCCTGGCTTGCAGATGTCAGCATACCCACATCCTCTCTCCTCCACGTTGGGCTTCTGACCTGTGCGTCAAAGCGACCGTAAGACAGCGCGAGGTTCCGGTGAGGCCTTTCATAATAAAAGCACGACGGCGGCTCTCTTAACGTTTGATAGACATTGCAAGGTACAACAACATCAGCGAATGCGAATTAAATCCTTAGTATACGTTTACATTTACTATTTTGGGTTCTACGGACAAATCAGACAGGATACAAACACATTTCTGACTTAGATAACCGTTGGAAAATAGACATTCAGGCGAATTCAGCCAGGCCACTAATGACTGTTCCTGCACTGGTCACAATAGCATATTGCTTGAAACTACTGTAATGTTTCCTCTCACTAACTTCCCTATACAAAAGAAATACATATTAACTCTATTTAATTTGACTTCCGGTTTTGGGAGCGTCATCTCTACTTAACTTGACGCAGCCTTTTTATGCTAACCAGTGTTAGCTGTCATTTGTCCCTGCAGCGATTTGCCTCAAGCTATAACCGCTTCTTCACGTAAAGATCCTTATTGACTGACTCAGTAAACATGTACTCTGTGCCGGGTGGCGAAGATTTAAAACTTAAAACTTCGAAGTGGAACCAAAAAAAAAAAAAACTTCCAGACGTGAGTTTTGGTGAAGTTTTAGGTGAACAGAAACTGCGATAATTCCGAAATATTAATGACATCCACGACTTTTACTTGAAAAGTAGCATCTGAGGTGCTGTGTGTGTGCCCTGTAAACACCTCATCTCGATGCACTGTGAGTTTAAATTCATAGTTGTATTGTTAAGGATGTCTTAACATGTCAATCTCATACATATGATAGCCTACTGTTCCATTTGTAATATATTTATGAGCTGACAACATGAGGGAAAGTCTGCAGGCCTATGTAAACATAACATAGGTTATGTGTACAGTAAACACCACACAGTTGCTTACATTTCACACATATGAGCAAAATACAATTTTTTTTGTACTTACATGGTGATTTCTTTCTTTCTTAACAGATCATGAATCTCTTTCCCTGGGATCAAAAGCTTTAAGTAAGGAGTTAAGTTCATTTAATTGAGTGATTTATGTGCCACAGCAGGCAAATGTAGGCATGTGAAGTTTGTTCTTTTTCTTAAGACTAGACTCGGTTTTGGATGAGTTTCAGATTTCACAATTTATGATAGATGGGCTGCGGTTACATCATGTAGCTTTACACGAGCTTTGGATGGATTTGCACAAAAAACGTAAAGTCACACAGTGTTTTAAATCCTGTCTTGACGTTCACAAGAATGCTGAAAGGATCTATTGGTCCACCGCATGAATGGACAATGTGCCACACACACACACACACACACACACACACACACACACACACACACACACACACAAACAGCCCTTCCCTCTGTGTGTTTGCCATTATAGGCTTGGTTTGTTTTCCCATAGTCTGTAGGTCCTGCTCAGGCCGGACCACACTTGCCCTGAGTGTGCAATCCACTAGTGCAGCCTGTTGTCAGGCAGACACCTGCGCCACTTGGTAACTTGCCAATGTCTTTTATTCCTCCCTCTCTTTCCTCCTCCCTTTCCTCTCCCCAGTTGAAACAAATTGACACCTCTTTCTGTGAGGCTGATGTGCCCCCACCAGGAACTGAAAAGGGTCCCCTTTCCGTGATAGGGATCTGGAGCTTTCAGAGCTACAAGGAGGGCGCTTGTACAGGTCTTACTCCCCCCCCCCC
>OMLP01003448.1:14673-42172 GCA_900302685.1 Spondyliosoma cantharus | reverse complement strand
CTTCACCGATCTCAGAGTAAAAAAAATAACCCTAGCCCTAAAAAAACATTCTAATCCCAATATTTTACACTTCAACAATCACATTTATTGTCCTTAATGACATCAGTGCTGTGAAGTAACTAACTATACAAAGGAACCGGATGATTATAAATGACCCGAAGCATCTTCTTCTGCATTATAATCACCCAAAAATGTTTTAATTTTGCCAGTATTGATTGATATATATCAGTCAGGCTCTGGATCAAGCCACACACTTCCTGATTAATGCACAGCGGCTCCACCTTTTGAGGGGAAACGGCAACATGTACTTCACATTGTGTCTCTTATTTCTTGTGCACTTTGCTCCCCGAATGCAAATATTTAGGACATTTCCTAGGAGGTTTTCCTCGCATATGATACTTTGCGACAAGTTTAGATGCAGCATCGTTTGCTTATTCGCTGTGTCGGCTTGATGTTGAGCTACATGAGCGTTCTGGACGAGTATGAAGCGAAGAACACCGGCTTTTGTTGATAAACCGCACCGACGGGACTTAAACCTGCCAGCGTCCGTAAACAAACACACTTAATCCCGACGTATACACAGCAGGACGTATCTGTGCACGCCAGCCATGTTTGAAAAAGAAAAAAAAGCAGCTAATCTATCTGAAATATGAAGATGAAGCACGATGAAGTCTTGTTTGAAATGTATGGTTGCTTGTGTATGTTTCATGTATGTGCAGGACGTATTACATCTTCGGTTTGAATCAAATAAACCAAAAACTGCTGCAAGAAACTGAAGTCAGCTGCTCTTCATTTTAACATTAGCTTCACATTGACGTTAATTAAAATCACCCCACATCCTCCTCCCTCTGTATCCCCTCTCCTCCTCCTCCACTCCTGTCTTTCAGTCTCCATCCGCCCGTCATCATTATCTCGTTCTGACCTTCGGTGCAGATTTAATTTAAACGGATCAGACGCGTTGCACAGTATGTGGTAATGTTTCCACTGTGGGCACGTCAGACCGCATGTAGAGGAATGCATATACACGGAGGAACATTCGTAGGTTGCACTGATGATTCATCTCATGGGAGAAAGAAAAATAAAACAGACGTTTTGGGTTACTACCCGATGAATATAGATTTAAATGAGACTTTCTGCTCAAAAGCCGCTGAGTTTATGTTATCAAAAAATATATTTGTGCTTCTGAGATCCAGATGTTGTATCCGGTTTCCCAGGGGGCCTTTTGATTAGTTTCATGGGGTTAAATATTCAGTGGCAGTGCTCTCAAAAATGGCAACGAGGGAACCAGTTTCTCCTCTTGATTTCCACCAGATTTGTGAAAGAAACTTTGTAACCAACTTATTTTCTGTCTTTTATTGTTTATTGTCCAGTAAAGGTTGGAATTTAAAGTTGTCAGAGCATAAAACCAATCATCTGTTGATTCTTCCACGTCCGGATGTTATTGTCTAACAATGGCACAGCCGTCAGTGCTGGGGAAAAAAAGTTTAAATCAAAAACTGTATTGAATTGTTTCTGAAAACCGAAAGTCAAAATCAAATTGTGTATTTGGATTTGACCCCCGTATCGCAGCACTCAGTGGGGATTAAAGTTTGGCCTTAATATATCCACAGTGTTGATCTGCTGCTAACTATAATTTGATATAGAAAACCACAAATGTATCTTTAACTTTCTGTGTTTTTATTAACTTTTCCCCAAAAATCTACATTTGAGTTTGAAACCTTGTGATCTAATCTAGTGAAAAGCCCCTTACACTGTCTGTTGCATTCAACCCATACGATGTTTGCGAGTTTTTAAATGTCTTTATCTGCTGGAGACAAGAAACTCTAACTCTGCATCTTGTACTGTTTTTTATAGATTCTCCTCCAGCAGCAGCTCTGCAGTATGAAACACCACACTGAGGTTTCAAGCAGAGTTTCCGTTGCATCATTTAAGAGAGTTCACATCATGCTGGTTTTCATTTTCAGTCACTGCTGTGCTCTGGATGTAAGGAGAAACTATGACATCAGCCTATGATTTAAACCGGAGCAAGCAAACACATGTGAGAATCCCAGAGGGTTCTTTTCTGTCTTGTGATCTGTGTGAGCACAAAGGTTTTTCAGACAACTCGTCCACTTCGGTATCGTTTAATTAGGTCTGACAAAGTCTTGACAGGCGTCAAATCTGAGATATTGAATAACGATCGTTTGAATAACACACTGTGTTAAGCAGTCACTGTGCATGCACCAAAAATCAAATCAAACAAGGGATCTCAACCTAATCGTATTTTCCTCAGATTACTTTTTAATTTTTTTACAGATTCAAAACATGCTGGATTTAGTGGATAAATGAAAATTGGCAAGCATGGATGACAAACTATAAAACATAACACATCTTTTTGCACACTTTAATTCTCAGAAAAACCAAACAACTTAATCATAATGCAGTAATGTGTAATATGAAGTATAAAAACTGGCATGATACATCAGTGTGAATAGTCTTGACTACATGGCAAATTAGCCACTGAGTACAATACAGTAAGTGCACATAAGTTAGAACCCGGTGTTATGTCAAATGAAATCAAAATCTAGTGCTTTCAAAATGGTATTGTTTTCTCATGCAGGCAAACAATTGTTTCACACAGAACCAAGCAAACCAAAAAAGGAAAACATTCAAACCCTGGTTTAAACTCATAAATCAAGTAAAAACACATGTAAATGAATCAGGGTATAGATTTGGGGGTCTAGGGGTCTATGGCTGTGGTGGATCTCATGGGCAGGATTCAGGATGGGATGGAGGGGTTTTGGCGGTTATCGGATCAGTCATAGGCATTACTTACTGTAATTTGTGATGGCCTTTGGATTGGGGTGGAGGTGGGCTTAATCATGATGCTACTTGTGATTTTGCTGTTGCCCTTGATAGTAGGAGTACTGCAATTTGCAAGCACCTGAGTCCTTTGCTCCTGGAGTCCAGGCGTGTGGCACGGACTCAGCGTTTGCGTCGGGGTGCTGATGCTCTGAATGAAGGGGCTCCCTAAGTGGATGTGGATTTTGTTGTCCTCTGTGGTGATGACGTTGGGCCCAGAGCTGTTGGACCTCTGGACCTGCCAGTTGGTTTGCCTCTCCGGGGTCACTCGGAAGACGGCGTGCCCTCCGACGACCTCGACTGGCTCCGTGGAGAGGGAGCGGTCAGGGGTGCCTGTTGTGACAGAGACAATCTGTATAGGTGACATGGCTCTGTCTGGGGTTACGGAGCCGCAAGAGTCTGGAGTCATTGCTCTGGAGTATGTGGACATAGTGAAAGGTGATAGGGCCCTATCTGGTGAGCAAGGTTCATCTGATATTGGGGAACCTTTGGATTTCATTGTTGGGGAAATGGACTTTGCAGTCGGGGATATGGAAGCATTCTGGATGATGGTAATTCTCTGCTTGGGCGGACCTCCACTTGTGGGTATGACGGCAGTGCTGGTGAATGACTGGGTGTTTTCTGTGGTCGGGCTGGTGATCTCTAGCGTTGCTGTGTTATGTCCGTGGTCAGGAGTCACTTTAATGTGCAGAGGCTGCCCAGGACTATGGGTCAAAACAACATCTCCAGGCTGAACGTGGTTCCCGTTCTGCCGTGGTTGCACTTTCCCGTTAACCTGGTGGGTGTTGTCTTTGTTCTTAAGGAACGGGACTCGCGCTCTTCTCATGTTGTTGTTCAGATTGTTGACATTGTTGATGAGCGAGGGGCTGCATTTGCTGAGCTGGAGCTCGTTGCTGTAATTTGCATTATCCTCAGGCTCGCTCTCGTCGTACAGCTTCCCGTTCACAACAGCACGTTCCAGTGGTGCCATCGTCTTACAGTTGGGAGACATGAGGTCAAGAGGCTCTGTCTGAACTTCCTTGGTGGCAACATGAAGGTCAGAAAAGCGTCTTCCATTCATGCCCGGGCGAAGACTTTTGCTGAAGCGTCTGTATCTCTCAAGCTCTCTTGTCAGTGTCTCCATTTCTCTGGCCAGTTCTTTGTTCCTGACTTCCTGTTGGGTCAGTTTTCTCTGCAGTGTAGAGTGGTCGGTCTTCATACGACAAATGGACTCCTCAGTTCCCATGTACTCATGGATCTTCTCTTTCAGAGCTGCTACCTCTCTGGTCAAGTGACTGGACTTGGCCTCCTCGTCCTTCAGGCGTTTATAAAGAACATGCTCTTGGTTGCACTCTTTCTTTTCAGCCAGTTGGTACTTGGAAAGTTCATTTCTGGATATTTCCAGCTCCTCCATCAGGACTTTAGCTTTCTCTTGTTCGTTGGTGAATCTTTTCTCCAGTGATTCAAACTCCTCTGTCTTCAAGAGGTCGCCCTCTACCACCTTCATGTCCTTTAACTTGCGCCTGAGGCGTTCAACCTCCTGCGTCAAGTCCTTTACTTTGTTGTCTTCTTGTTGGAAGCGGTTGGCAATGGGTGTCTTGATGTGCTCCTCTTTGGCTTTGCTCCTCAGGTGTTCCCTTTCTATGTTCTCTAGGGACTGCAACCTTTTCTTCATCATATTGATCTTCGACTCCAAATCATTGCTCTTTTCCTCCTCATTCTTCAGCTTGGCCTTCAGGTCATCCCTCTCCTTCGTGGCGCTGCACATTTTCTCCTCCAGCTCAGCCTTGGACCTCAGTGCCTTCTTGCTCTCGTCAATCAGCTTCTCTGTGACTGATGTAACTTTATCCTGTTCAGCCTGAAGTTTGCCAGTGCTGTTGTGAACCTTGTTCTCCATTTGCTTTAGCTTCTCTGCCATCGCCTTCCTCTCATCCACCAGCATGACTGTGAGAGTCTTTAACTTGGTTAGATCTTCCTTCAGTGTAAGCTCTGTCTTTCCCAGTTGGCTTTCAGCTGTCTCCAGTTCTCTGACCCTGGCTTTCAAGACCTCCAGCTCACTGGTCAGCACCTTTGACACTGTCCTCTCCTTCTCCAGGTTGCTTTTGAGGGAGCTGCATTCTTGTTTGCTCTTGCTGAATGCATCCTCCAATTTCTCCAAGTCCATAATCCTGTGGTTCAGTTTATCGACTTCGGCCTTCAGGCTCCGGCTCTGATGCGCCTCTTTCTCCAGTTTCTTGTTGAGGTCCCTGCAGTGGTCCTCCATTCTGATCAGCTCCTCATCCTTTCCCTCCATTTCAAGTACCCTCTTCCGTAACTCTTCAAGCTCAGACATGAGGCTAGAGTTTCCACACTCGCCACGACTGATTTTGTCCCTCAGCTCCTGCAGTTCCTCTTCAGCTCTGCGCAGGGTTTTGTTGGTCTCCTCCAGCTCATCAAGCTGCCTGCTGAGAGCTGACAGTTTCTGGCGCAGCTGCCTGTTTTGGGCATCCTCACTGGTCAATTTGGCCGTCATGCCTTCTTGTTCCTGATGGTATCGACCGCTTTGGTCACGCAGATCAGCCTCCAAGCGAAAGACCTTTTGCTCCTCTTCCTGCAGACGAGCATTAGCTGAGCTCAGCTCCTCCTGGGCTTGTGAAGCACTGGCACTCAGTTCTTGGACCTTGGCTGTTTGTTGTTTCAGTTGCTCAGTGAGACGCTGCTGTTCATCCACAACCATCAACGCAAATGACTTGAGTTTTGTCAGCTCCTCCTTCAGACTTGTGACCTTTTTATTGTTCTCTTCTTCCTTCCTTTCTTGGTAGGCCTTCTCCTGATCAATTAACAGCTTCAACCTGTAACACATGAAAACAAAGCAAACATGATCTTCAAGCAATGCCGATTGTTTTCATTATTTATTTGCTTAACTTTTAAGTGAGTTTTGGAGTAACACTTTAACCTAAAATGTCAGTAAAATGTCAATGTTCAATAACAAAGGTGTGAAAGAAACTCTACACCCCCACTGTCATTACCCATTGGACCCACTTCTCCAAGCACTGACACATCATAAACACTGTTATTTTCCCTGCATTTCTGAGCTGGACTAAAGTTTTAATGTCATGGAAAATTTAACACATCATAAAAAGCATTACTTTAACTCTCTTGGGTTTGTAGTCTGAAATACCTGTGGTTACTTTTTTGGGGGGTTCCCTTGTTGCCAACTAATTCTCCTATGGTTTGGAAACCTGAGTTACAGCTGGGCCTTGAGTTTAACAATTGGTGCATTTCAAGAAGTTTCCACAGTAGTTGAGGGTGTACCATATGGCCTATTAATTCCTGTGGGAAATAATGGGGATAAAAAGACTGACACCTAGCCAAATATTGATATCAACCTTGGAAAATGATCTCACGTGATGTGACGAGCAGTTTATAAGAATGTTTCAGTAACACTTTATATAATATCCGTCAGCGTTCATGGATGCTGACTGAATATCAAAGGATGATGATTGTATCTTTGCACCTGGAAGCAAAGGCACAAACAATTTCAATTTACCTTAAAAAAGCAATTAGATGGGATGGAATTCGTGGTGTTTATGTTTTCACAGCTACATCTAGCTCGTATTTCTTCCCCGCTAAGCCCAGGTGGGATACAAAGTACTCAAATGATGTCAAGGTACAAGTTGCAGTGTGTAGTCGGGGTCAGCTCGTCTGGCACATGCATACATCACCAAGCCAAAGTGCCTACATCCCCGGGGGAAGGTATGTTATGACTTCTGTGTGTGCAGCTGCCAGGCATTTCCACACAGATGGCCCACTGGCATGGAACAATCCTTTAATTAAGGGGTTCCTCTACTACCAACCCTCCTCCCCTTCCCAAAACCACCACCACCTCTTACCCTCCCCGTTTTGTTTTTTTTTCTTTTCTTATATATTTAAAGGAATTCCCCCTGCTTCCAAAGGCAATTACAGTCCCTCAGAGTTTATACAGAAATCCCCCCACACACACAAACACATACTCTCCGGGATCACTAATTCCACATGTACACTTGGGTTGTGGGCCATGATGTAAGTGTGGTAGGGCGGGGCGCTTCTCAGCAGCGGACCGTGTGTCATTTCTTTTTTTCTTCAGTAGCTGCTGAAGGGTGGGAGCGGATAAGTAACGGGACACATGCGACGGGATGCAATTAGATCCAGACCAAACAACACTTAATAAAATCTCACAAGGATATGCATCAGAATTCATTATTAGTGTGGTTTTTCGGGGGGATTTGGATATGATTTAAGGCCACGTTTCAAGAAGCAAATACAGTATTATTCACCATGAATTACTCTTTTTATGGAAAACTTTGGACATTTTGGACAAAATGACAACCAACACATGCTCTTGTTAGTTTTACATGTCGTACGTTTACTCAAGAACTACACCTAAGTGCAATTTTTTGCCACTTTATACTTCTACTCCACTACATTTTGAGCTTTCAACAGCTAGTTTAACAGCTTTTAAAGGGTAACTCCAACATTTTTTTTACATTAATGTCTTCACAGGTCTTGAGGAGCACTACTGCACTTGTGAAAAAAGCAGCGTAAAGTCTTTTGTGGCCCCAGAGGAAGCTGCATGTAATCTGATAAACTGCCTCCAGTGTCTGTCCATATTGCGTACTGCCTACATTACCCACCATGCATCTCAGCCACATCACCAGAGACAGTTTACCAGATTACATGCCGCTTCCTCTGGGACCACAAAGGACTTTATGCGACTTTTTCCACTGTTAAACACACTGATATTAGTAAATTTATCAGTCATGCACTTACACAAGTAAAAGTATGCAAAACTACCTTTTAATAGTACTTATTGTTAACCAAAAGTATTCAATAGTTTGTTTAACTCACTGGTATTTTTCATAAGATCTGATTTCTTCCTTCTCCACTGACAGTTTGTGTTACAGGGCTGTGATTCCAGCATTTTATTTTAAGTTCTGTGAGTATTCAAGGCGCTCAGACTTCAAGTCTGCCCCTAGTAGAAGTGTTGATAAAGTATGTTAATCTTCTTTCTGCTTGTCAAGGACTCTTGATAAAGACGGCCGTGCACACCCCGTCTTATCTAAAAAAACATACATGTGTTGAAAAATTGCCGTGCGGCGCAGAAACACCAAGTTGCTAAGCGAAAGCAGCAGACGTCTCGGTTACAAACCACCCTGTCGCCTTGTAATCGCTGTTTATTCAAGCTCTTATCTCAGTCGCCGCTGTTTTTCTAGTGATGTCATCGGCCGAAATAGAAAGACAAATGTACTTTGTTCCCGACCTCGCAGGACTGGAAACTCTGCCTATCACTCGCTTTTAAAATACAACAGGGTATTAATCGTGTACACTGCATGCAAAGGGCACTTTGCGCAAATAAATCCTTCGAGAGGAAACTGCCCAAAATACACACCAGTGAAATCACTTGTGGCCCTTTATGGGACCATATTACTGTATTCCCAGTGTACTTTGCGGTACATAAGGAAACGCTGATACAGATCAGTTGTTCCTGAACTTTTTTCATCAAGGACACACACAAACAGATGGGAGCCACATCTGAGGTCATTTTTTTGTCATCAGATATAATTTAGTGTACGCTTGCGAGTCGTACAGTCGAGGGGGGGTGGGACAATAGATGGAGGGACCTTAGCTAATGCCGGAGACAAACCACGCTTAAACAAGTAGTCGAAGCTCAACGACGAGCTTTCAGCATCTAATATATGTCAGTCGGAGCAGCAGAGCACATAAATATCACTGATGTACATAACATTTGTCCACATTTCCATCGCCGTCATGTTTTATCTCGCCGTCGTTAAGCGAGCAGCCCCTTTTCATGCAGACATCCGCACAGCTTGAAAGAACATTATAATTGTAAAGTGCTGCACATGAAGCCGGTGACATAACAGTTTCATGGCTATCAACATTACAAGACACCTTTACCACCCACCCCGCAAGCCCGAACCTTCGCAACAGGCACCAGGATGCACGACCGCCGCCGCCACTGCGGGTCGTTAATGTGTCACGGGGGAAGAAAAAAACCAGCGGGAGTCGGTCGGTTGGATATCTTGGATTTACAGGATTGTTTCTGGCTTTGTTGCAAGTGTATTCAAGTAGACTAACGTTAGAAATAAAAAAGAGAAGGAAGCGTCCAGTTGGCTTCTCGCGGAGGGCTTCCCTCTCTTTTTTTACGTGGAAACTGTGGCTCACCCGCTGCTCGAATCTGTGTTACACGTTCCATATGTCAGCTCTGCCTAACCACAAGTGATTAGGTCACACATGTACAGACCGATATATCCTGCACACACACACACACACACACACACACACACTGAGCCACCTCCGCTTTAACTTGTGGATGTGCCGATGAGGGAGGACGCTGATTGATGTCGGTGCGTGGACCGTATTTAAAGTCCACACAGGCGAAGTGATCTGCCCCCAGAGTGCAATCAACATGTGTAAAATATGTAGCTCGGATATTTATTAACTTCCTGGAGGAGGTGGAGGAGGAGGAGGAGGTGGTGGTGGTGGTGGAGTTATGCTTAATAGAGTGGTGTGATCCCAAAAGAGAAGTTTTTTAATGCATGAATAAATTAGATTAGAGTCTTTTTAGTATAAAATGCTGAAGATACATTATGTAAATGTTGCTGCTGTTTAAGAGACGACTCCTAATTTTATTTGAAAAACGTTCATTAACCAGTGATGGAATGTAACTAAGTACACATTTAAGGTACTTGTATTTGAGTGTTTCTATTTTCTAGTACTTCATGCTTCAGATCTACTGCATTTTGGAAGCAAACACTGTATTTTTACTCGACCTGACAAAGTAGTTACTAGTTACTTTGAAGCTAAAATGTATTTTATTTTCAACTTGATGATGATAATAACACTTATTCCAAAATGCTATTGAAAATGCTTTACATGTACTTTTGATAATTAAAGTAAGGACATTAAGTTTCAGATACCTTCAAACTTTACAAGTACTTAAGCAAGATATGCAAAATATATTTACTTTTACTCAAGTATGACTCTGGTTAGCAGCATTACGTCATCAGAAGACAAAAAAAGTCTTCCGTTCCATTTCTTTTCACTGGTTTGTAGTAAAGTTACAGAAAAATGATGTAGATGTAGTTAGATTACAGACACACGCAGGGTTATGATTTAAAATAAAGAATGATAAACTGTCTGTAACCACAACGAGTCTCACACAACATCATCAAGTTACATTGCTTCCATACTGTGATATTTGGATTAACAGGTAATTAGTAACTGTATCCGAATACATTTTTAAAGTAACCCTCCATGTTAGCAGCAATCACAGCTCGTTTTTCGACAATCACAGTCAATCAGAGACGACAAGAAATGAAGTAATCTGACGATTACACGCCATCAAAAGTACTCGCAAAAATGTGAATTACATAACTAACTCAAAAACAGAATCTGTGTCTATTTTGGTAATTTGTTTCATACATTTACTGCAATAAAACATCTGAAAGCAGAATCAAATCAAATGTTTCTTAATTTGTGTCATTTAAAGAGACCTTGACGTGTAAATGTTTGAGAATAACAGCCTTAAAATACTAAACACTTCGGTTCTGACTGTGATTTCTTTCACATTTCATTTTTTTATATCCCGTGCGCACAAAAATGCAGTTGAGCATCTCGACCATTCTGTTATCTTGACAAATCCCCACACAGTAAAAAATTGCCGGGCCAGAACACGGGACTCTCCGACAAAGACTGGGCCTCATTACTGTCCAAATACTTGATATGTTAAGTGCAGTTTGCAACGGGAGACCACTGAGTCGGACTCTGTGGAGCGTTAGAGGAGCCGCTCCTTCACTTTCTGTCTGAGTAATGAATTAAAACAGGTTTCAGCATTTCTTTGTGGACATCCAGGATGCAATTCGGTCAACACAAGATTGTAAAGTCACACGAAACAAAGGTTATATGTATATAAATGAATGAATGAATGAATGAATAATGAAGTGAAATTAAACTGCTGTGATGCAAACTACAATTTCTGTGTAATTTAATGTATTTCCTTAAAAGAACTGAAGACTTAAACTTCCTTAGATTTAGTTTGCTCTGCTCTTGTTTGCTTTTGCGGAGTTTTATTAACTTCTTAGTCCAGATGTTTTAAACGTTTCATGAATAACTCACATCAAGCCCCCCAAAAAAAGTACTTTTAACACACACACACTTAACATTACTATTGCAAAGCACACGAGAACACAAGCACTGATGCTCCTCTGAACATCTGTACAAGCAAATCAACACATCGGCAACTCTAGTAGAAGTTTGAAATGCTTTTTTAAAAAGTTTACCGCCCTAAATCCAGAGTTCAGTCATGTTCAGTGTGCCTACCTGAGCCAAAGCTTTTCCAAACTTCACTGCCGTGCGCTCATTATCTTCCCGTACAACACAACTCTTCCTCTGTGCGTGCGTCTCACTCTCTTAGTAGCTGTAATGTGGGCATTCCTGCACTCAGACCAAACAATAAGGGATGTGCTCCCTGCCTATGGACCATTACATCATCAGCATGCCCTTATATGGAGCTTTGCATTGCAGCGGCTCACAAGAAGGGGGTGTGCTTGCTCGTGTGTGTGACACCGTGTGGTGTGTGTGTGTGTGTGTGTGCTGAAGTAACTGTTTAAACTAAAGGATGTGGCAGCGGAGAGGGAAGGTTTGTCTTGACGCGTGTGATGTGTGAAATATGTGCCCGGACTGTCACTGCTCCGGAGGCAGGCCGGTAGGTGAGGAGAGACAAGGAGTTCAGGTTACAGCATTTCCTTCTGGCTCTCATCAACATAAAGAGCGAAGGAGAGGGGGGGGAAAAAAACAAAAAAAAACTTGTAGTTGAGTTAATGAGAAATTCTTGGATGAGGATTTGTAATCGAGACCAAACGCGGAGAAACAAGACAAGACGTGTAACACATCCTGCGTCTGTGGCCCCACGCCGAAGACATCCGCTGACATTCTGACAGCTTGAAATGGCGTGTTAGCAATACCATCCCTGATTCTAGCTGCTAGCTAAGTCTCACCGAGGAATGCTAACATGCTAGGGATGTCGTTCTGCCGCCAGGAACTCAAACCGACTCCATTTGTCTTAACAGTTACGTAACGTAAGCTCTCTGACGTATATAGCGACGGCCGTCCAAATGAAATACAAAGATACTGTGACTAAAATTATTGTTTCTCTGGTTGTGAACATTGTTGGAAAGGTTAAGTCGTTTTGTGATTCCAAGATTGTGGACCACGCTCCCCCTGGTGGGCCGTGAAGGTACTGCGGGTATGCCGGGTCATTTACAATAGATAAATAAAAAACAATTTTATAATCAAGTTTAAAAAAAATACCATAAGATAATGATTGAATGTTCACATTAACAAAAGCAATCAGAACTGATAAAACAATGGTTATTAACAAGCTATAGGATATGTTTAGCTTAGCATAAAGAATGGAAACAAATATAGCATCTAGCCTAGCGGCGCCTCTAAAGCCCTGTTTCAAGCCCTAATGCTAAGCTAAGCTAAGCTAACACTGTAATCACCCAGGACAGATGTGATGTGGATCTTCCCATCTCCCTTTCACCAGGAAAGTGGAACGCACACTTATAACTATTACCTCAATACAATATCAACACGTAAGCAGCTCTTGCCCGAGCTATGATCAAGATGATCTCATGTTTTCTATTTATAGAATCTTTATCTGCATAGTTCAAACAAACGCCATGGAGTAAAAACTACAATTTTCCTTCTGAAATGTTGTGGAAAAATACTACAAGTCCCTGAAAATTGCACTTAATTACAGTACTTGCGTGCCTGCGCTCTGTTACTTTCCACAACCGGTATACAGTATATCTGGCAGCCGACACTGTTAGAACATATCAAGCGAGGGTTGGGTGTTTAACATCCTACCTGCGGGTGCAAAAGTGGCTTTTAGTTAATGGCTCCACAAACAAAACAATGGATTTCTATGCAGCAGCGTAACCGCAGCTTCAGCCAGCACACAACTTCTTTATCAGTGCCGCATTGTTCACCTCACAATGCCTCGGCCTTAAACGCTCATTATCAGATATCTCCGACCTCACTCATACATTTCTCGGTGACTAAATCCATCTCTGAAAAGTGTGAACATTGTGCGTCATCTGTTGTCGTATGATGGGAGCAAATCTTGTCGAGTGTTTTTCCGGGAGGTTATTGCTTAGCTGTCAGTGTCTCCATTGTTCTGAGAGAAATGGGCCCTATGTGGTCAAACAATGGGCCTGGTGGCGCCGCATGGTGCAGAAACATATGGGCAATGGACAAAAGTACTTCCTCACAAACATATTGTGAGAGCAACAGGCAGTGTTGAACCCAAGAGTCGTACTTGAGTAAAAGCAAAGATGTCAGGGTAAAATATTACTTTTGTAAAAGTGAAAGACACAAATACATTTATCAATACCCATACAATGGGTCGCCAGATTGGATCCAATATTTGGCATTTTTCTGATTACCAGTTTGTTGTCTGATTGCAGATAAAACTCGAGTGACACTTGTTAGAGTGCATACCTCTGCAGAGGCCCCGTAGTCCCTCTTGAACGCCTGTTTTTAACAGTTGATTATTAAGTCTTATTCACAACTTTGGGTCTTGCCAGCCGCCAACCCAAAGCACCAATATTTAAAGAGCTGGGAAAAGGATTTCATTATCAACTGTCTGACAAGTAAGAGCTTTAATTCAATCAAGCCTAGAGAACCATCCTCCACCCAAGATTTGTAGAAATCTGTTCAGCAGTTATTGTGTAATCCTGTTGACAAACCAACCAACCAACCAACCAACCAACTAACCAATCAGCCGACCGACCGACTGCTGAGAAAACATAAATCCATGGTAATTAATTAATTTAACATGCAATCTGCAAATTAACTAGTAACTAAAGTTATTAAATACGTGTAAACAAGTAAAAACTACAATATTTGCCTCCAAATTGTAGTGACGTGTCAGTGTAGAGTAGCAGAAAATGGAAATAGTCAAGTGAACTACAATTATCTCAGAATAGTTCTGAAGAACAGCTCGAGTTAAAGTAAATGTACTTGGTTTTATTCCGTCGCTGACAGCAGGAGCTCATGTTTATTGTAAAGCAACAAAGCATGACATGCAATAAGACAGCAAATCAGTCACAGACACACACCAGTTTGTAAAAACACAAAGTGTATTCTGCCACTATGTGCTCTCAAGCAGTTCTAACTCATTCCAGCCGTGCGAGCAAATGACAAGACTCTTCCTGTCTCCTGCCCGCTAAATAAAATATGTCATGGCTTCACAAAGGCTGAGGTCACAGAAACTGGATTTTTACGAGCTCTGCCAAACACGCTGAGGGATGCAGAGATTTCTCGTTTTAGACACGGCATACGTCTCTGGGCGAACATGGACGTTTAAACACGCAAGGGTCAATCGATCGCCTTGATTGAGCATTTGCCAAACAAACGTGGCACGATAACAAGTCCCTGGTCGTCCCTGTTGTGCTGTTATTAATTTCAAGCTTTAAAGGATGTAATTACACATCAAACGTCCGATGATTACAGGAAGCCAGGCTGGTTTTTAGATTGAATCAGCCTCCACAAGTCCACAAGCATCTACCAGCCATCATCGCCAACTTCTGGACAACTTCGAGTCCAGAAATGTAGAAGAGAAAACTTCTGTTTCTGGCCAACAGCGTGCTCCAAGTAAAATTTAATTAGGTGTTCCCAAAATGCTGACAAATAAAACAAATGCCAGCAAAACACACTGCGACTTACAGTGTGTTTGTTTGGAGGCAGATGGAGCAGGTTTCGTGAGCGCGAGCCAGACACGACTCGCAGATTCCTAAAAAGAGGTAAACCGAAAACACGTGGACCCAAGTCTCATGTCTGAAATTGCACCTAATCACAGAGTTTTCAACCAATTGGAGGAGACTGTTGTTGGAGGACGGTGAATGAAGCCGTGTGACAAAGTTTGGACGACTGGCTTGTGCACACAGCGCGAATCTGAGCCAAGTACAGCATTTCTTTTTTTTGGTCAGGAACTCGCCATGTCGCCTGAGCAAACATACCGAATTTGATTTTGCTTGGAGAATTTGGCAAGTCTTAAACACGTTATCCGATCTGCTGCACTCTGCGACTTTTCTTCAAGTGCCGTATGGTAATTGTCACATCTGTTGCTGACAGCTAAAAGGCGCTGGGTTCAGAGTCTGGAGGAGTTGGGAGCACAACCAGAATGACATGACCGTGCTCCCTGCTGCGACTGAACTCTCGACTCTTTTCCACTCAAAGAAACCAATTCCTGTGTCCTCTTGAACGTATTACAACTCTTGTTTCTCTTTCCCGAAACACTCTGAAGTCCTTAAAGTAGCACACATTGCCACAAGGCCTTGGGAAATGGGGAACTGTCGTGCACACTTGGGTAAGACGGGATTGATTTCAGGCAATTTAAAACACAGTATTTCCCAACGTGTGCAAGAACCGGCCACACTCACAGCTCTGAGCTATGATGTATTTCGCTTTTGTGTTCTCTTCTATTTCCTCGCAACAAACAGTTTGCTCTTGGAACAAACAATTCGGTCATCCAAAATTAGATTCTATTTCTGGATCTGGACGGATTCGGGGCCCGGGAAGTACTGTACACATGAAACAGATGTCGCGGATCAAACACAGGATCAGGCCACACAAACATGTTTGCTGTGACAAGCCTCTGCCAAACGACAAATAGCTGGGAGATGAAGATGTATTATGTAACCTCGATGGGATGACTGCAGCGCTGACAATACACAGAAGAATGCAGAGGTTTGGGATTTGGTTTGCATGAGCAACGTGTGCGGTTTCGGCGAGGCAGTTGTTAAATCTCGAGGCATGGCCTTCAACACGCTGTCATGTTCTTCGGAGCTGAAACTTCCAGGAAAGAGCACAGATGACAAAACAACAGCTACACGGATAAGAAGATATATATACGAAGCAGCAGACGATTTGTGATCGGTGAATCTGCTCTCTTGGGCCGTGTTCAGACCGACGTTATTACTGTGTCAGAGAAAATCAGCCTTAGGGCGTCCTTGTGGCCTCGTGGTTTAGATGCCGACCGTGTAATTGTGAAGTTTCCAGTGTGATTCTGAGTGTGAACCTTCGTTGCATGTCCTCCCCTCTTCTCTCCACCCATGTCTGTATCGACGCTGTCGCTGTCCGTGAAAGACAAAGTGCCAAAGAATTCCATAGAAGAAGCTGAATAGAGGATCACGTTATACCACGACGCGGTGCGTTGACGTGACCTGAATGTTGGGAAGCTTCTACTGTTGCTCCCGTAAACAACATCCGAATGAAATCAGTGTTCGAAGGTTGGAGACGGAAGAATAAAGAGGCAAAAGGTTTGAGAAATGGAGCGCTAGCCTCAAAACCCACGATCAACTATCGAGGGAGGATTTCTGCCTGTGACGACCACATGCTGTACATTGGACTCATGATCACAATAATGATTATGAGTGAGTTATTAGACTCATAATTGTTATGACAGACAGCCCCTGACCCCCACCTTTCTGAAAATTGCTTGCTTGGTTGGTTGTTGGTTGGCATGTTTTTTGTTTGTTTGGTTGGTTGTGATTGGTTGGTTGGTTGGTATATTTGTTGGTTGATTGGTTGGTTGGTATATTTGTTGGTTGATTGGTTGGTTGGTTGGTTGGCATTTTTTTTGTTTGTTTGGTTGGTTGATTGATTGGTTGGCATGTTTTTTGTTTGGTTGATTGGTTGGTTGGCATGTTTTTTGTTTGGTTGGTTGGTTGGTTGGCATGTTTTTTGTTTGTTTGGTTGGTTGATTGGTTGGTTGGCATGTTTTTTGTTTGGTTGATTGGTTGGTTGGTTGGTATAATCTTTGGTTGGTTGTTTGTTGGTTGGTTTGTGGGCAGAATGAAACGGACAAATTTCCACAAAACTAGGATGGAGGGTGGGTCTTAACTTCTTGCGGGGATCCGAATAAACAGACTCCAGGAATTCTCTCTCAATGTCTTTAAGATTGTGAGACATTTTCTTTAATTCATCCGGTTTCTCCTGATTCCATCTGCGTTGTTTTGTTGTCCTACTGGCTGTTACACATCTGATAAGCTTAAACTATGGTGAAGCAGTTATGGGTGGTTTAGAGTGATACAGGGCAGTTAAGTTCTAATTAAAGACTTTAAGGGGAATGTTGGGCCTTGGCAGAGTTAAAGTATGCACTCTACTGAGAGCCATTCTAGTTTTCAATGGTGTCGTCCCTTTCTATTAAAGATGTAGTGTTCTCTTAAATCGTCACATGAAACCAACCATTTTCAATAATTGAAGGCCTGATTGGCGCTCTTTTAATTACGTCATCTTGTTGCAATGTTTAAGTGTTACACAACTGGGGAATTAATGCTTTTTATCTTGATGAACCCGACTCCTAGTGTTCTCATAAACATGCGTTACGTCAACTTTTCTTTTGCCACTTTTCTGGATATACACTTGGCAGGTGACTTGACTTATTACCCAACCTGGGCGAGCGACACGTTGACACCCATGCGAGGGACGATGTCGGGCCTGCGAACACGTGATACGGGATATTCTCGATTTCTGTTACGTGATGAAACGTCCAGCTGTCACTCGAGTGTTGCGATAGAGTTTGTGTGCGAACTGGCTGGTACCTGATACGCGGCGTGATTCAGATAAATCATTAATGTCCAACCCAGTAGAAACGGGAGATGTCACGGAGCGCGATAAGTTTTTCCTACCTGCAGGAGTGAATGCCCATCTGATTTGCAGACATTTGCACATTTTTGCCCTGCAGCAGTGTGTCTACGCTGAGGATCTGATCAGCGGCAGAACCAGACACACACTCAGCCTCTCCACTGAGTGTGTGATTTCTGCTGCACATCAGACAAACCGCCGTGCTGCAGCCGTCACAGACGAGGCCCGGTCTTGCCCTTGTACACTCAGCGCTGTCTGCCCGCCGGCTGATTACCTGACATACATACATGACATCATCGGCTCGTAATCAAATCCATATGTCTCCTTCCCTCGCTCTCGCTCTATCTCTATCTCTCACTGGAATTCTTCTACTCTTTGACTTTTTGTCTCCACATTCCTCCTTCTGTTTGTTTATCCCTTGTCCCCCTCTTTCTTGTCTTTCTCCGTCTCCTTCAGTCTTTCTTTTTATTTCTTCTCTCCGTCTCTTGTTTCTGATCTCAGCCTGGGCCTCAGCGTGGGCTTCGCTGTTAAAATGGAACGTGATTTTGATTGCCAGGCTAAAAAACCCTCATGAGGACGTTAGCTGGCCTTTTATGGCCAGAATGCGTTTTTTTATGGGCATTTCTGGCTGAAGACCTCTTGTTCGTAGTTGTGATGACATATTGTACAGTCCAAATAGTTGTAATTGCCTCTTCGAGGTGGGCTTGATTCATCTCTTCAACCTGCACGCCCTCTTTTTCTTTATTGTCTTCTGGTTTTTCCTTTATTTCAGTCTGTGCGCCTGGAACAATGTGTGTACAAGCATGTTTTTCTAATAAAAAGTGAGTCGGGTGGTGACCTTGACCTTTCACCCTCCCCCTTTATGCCAGCGCGAACCCTCGGGAAGGCTCCAAGCAATAAAGGCATGTCTGCTATCTTAAAGTTTTTGCTATTTTTCTTCTTTCCCTTCATCCTCCTGATGCTAACAAGCTCTCTCACTTTGACATGGAGTCTCAGAAGGACTTAGACTAAAGGAAAATCTCAAACTTATGCGCTCTTCTCTGAGTCTGAGCGTCTCTACCTGTCTCCATAACTCACTTTCGCCGTTACATAACTTGGATTTCATAGCCTCATGCTGCCTCAAGAAACCCATCGAGAGCTTCACTTGTTTCCGGGGTTTATTGTTCGTCTTTCTTTTTTGTGTTCTGTTCGAATTTGACTAGAAAAAAACAATTTAAACATTTAACAAATGCACAGACTGTCTCTAAAATCTCATCTAATGTCATAAAAATCTTCTTCATTGGGATGATTAATCAAAGGAGACACATGATGCTCCTTTTCAGGTTCATGATTTGATTCTGAAATACTACTAGAATAGGTTTACATGCATTAATACTCAACAAACCCTCTATTTACCCTCCGTCTCAGAGATCCTGTCTCTTTAAGAATACCCAGTCTGCTCTGATTGGTCAGCTCGCACACGCCTGAGCCAGCAACGCTGGCAACAACGCAGCTTTGCCAAATTCATTCTTACATGCCAAACTAGCTGCTAAGCAAAAAATTGTGATGTCACAAAGTCACAAGTTAAAGGCGGGACTACTGACGAGGCATTTCAGGAGCAGTGTTTTCTGTGGGAGAGAGGAGCTTCTGTGGGTGTGGACTTTTTAACTTTCAGGATATTTTATATGCCCAAGAACGTGTATACGCACTGATGGAAAGGAACAAAACAACTGTTTTTTGTGTGGTAGCGGTACAGGACAGCCCATTTTTCCGATTTCGTAGTGGAATAATCTTGTTGTTTTTTTCCCAGCGCCAGCAATAGGAACATATCGTTCCTTATACCAAGCTGCATAACAAATTAAACACGTCACCCCCACCATGCAGTGACATAAGATTACAGGCAGGAGTCAATCTTGCAGCCTCAGATTGAAGGGCTGGACCAGCTCGACAGGCTGTAATTTACAGACTAACAACAGCAATCTGCCTAACAAAGGATCACACTTGTAGTGCGAAAGTAGATTGTGTGTGTGTGTGTGTGTGTGTGTGTGTGTGTGTGTGTGTAGGGCAGGGCGGGCGTGTGTCTGCTGCCCTCGGTTGGTACAGCTGATAATCATTACCCCTCCACCACGCTGGACTTTGATGTAAATCGCAAACACTTAAGGAGGATGTTCCGATCGCTGTTTGCTCAGACGTGGTGGATTTCAAAGCCCTGTGGGGCCGCCACCCATCCACCAGCAGCTATCACACGTACAGCATGGAAAGATGTTGACATCGGCTGGATCGTGGACGCCGAACGCAGGAGTTGTCAGTAATAATGTTCACTGACAGCATATTTCAATTGTTTTTCCGCCAAAAAAATCCAATCTTGCAAAACCGTGTCTGCCTGCACACCAACAACCACCACATGTTTTCACGGTTGTCTTGGTTAAGGTTAAAGAAAGCTTATGGTCTTGGAAAAGTCTGCAGTGACTCATGTGTTTAACATTTAACCAAAACCAGGTTCTTTACTAACCGTAACCCAACTGCTTTTGTTGGGATTATTTGCCACCACAGTGTAATTGAGGGGAAAAATTAAAGCAGAATTAGCTTAATTCCTCAGAGACGGTGTTTGGAAATGGAAAATAAGCCGCAGGTGAGGCAACATGAATTCAGACCAAATCAAACGTTGCGCTAATTAGTGTAATTTTGTGCATTTGTGAGAGGACACAACTGGGAGAGTATCAAACTCAGCCGGGATACCGCCCGGTTTAAAGCTCCTGGCTTGGGAGCAACGAGCTTTCTTTAACCCAGCCGCTGGAATAAGACGTGGCTACGTATGCTTCTGCAAAACCACAAATAAGTTGTGCTTTG
Organism: Spondyliosoma cantharus; assembly: GCA_900302685.1. Taxonomy (NCBI): domain Eukaryota; kingdom Metazoa; phylum Chordata; class Actinopteri; order Spariformes; family Sparidae; genus Spondyliosoma; species Spondyliosoma cantharus. The sequence goes on along the minus strand of OMLP01003448.1, from coordinate 21,832 downwards.
CTTATGCTCTGGTTAGGGTGAGGCACAATAACCAACTTGGTTAAAGTTTGACTTAAAATACCTGCTTTGGTCACCACAAGCACGGCTGGAAATGTCCCAATGTCTCCTAAAGATCCTGTGTTGTAGGACCTAATGTTGATATGATTTAGACTTGGATGTGAAAGTTTTTAGCGTGTTAATCGGTCGGCCTATCACAACTGGAAGGTTACTAGTTACTGAGGCGATAGATATGCAAAAGTTAAGTTCCTAAATACAAATATGTGGGTGTTTCTTTAAAGGTCGACCCGATCTGCGAGCCCAACTCGTCAGTATTTGATGAGTTGGGAATGAGACCCAGATATAAACTTTCTTACAAATTGGACCGTTACAATTAGCTTATTTCAAGTCTTTCCACGTTCCTCCTGGAGACGGCAGAAGTACCCCTGGTTGGGAATAACTGCCCTCCAGCATCTATTAAAGCAATCTGAGCTTTTCGAAGCCAGACTCCTGCTATTAAACTCCCCTAAGTACACGGTGGTGATTCCATTAGGCTTCACGCCCCTGCTATAACAATGACAGCGGCTTAACAAAAGAGCATGGATCTTATAACTTGGCAGCAAATTCACAGGAAGAAGAAGGGAAGTGATATATACACACACAACACGCGGTAATCTGTCCAGCTGTCAGGTGAGCAGGGCGGATCTGCCTCCAGAGACTCTTTGATGGTTTCCTGATGGATTAGCATTGATCTCAAAAGCGGCTCTTTAATCAGATTTCAACGGGCTGAACTTTAAGTCGCTCAGCCATGAAAACCTGAAATGTTCCCTGACATTTTCACACCTTGATCGTACCTGTTGGTCTATTATTCTCACAGCAGGTTCAGCCCGCAGAGATTAAAATGTGACCACCAGCCAATGGGGTAAAGTTTAAAAGAAACGCATGTAGTATTTATTTGAATTACCTCGCCGAGCTAATACAGTTTTCAGTCGAACCGCCTCGTCTTTCCAACACGCGGTTTCATAACAGCTCAGGACAAACAAACAAGCCCCGGGTGAATATTAGGCCTACAGCAGAGCGAAGCGTCCCAACTCCTCCTCAGATATCTGTCCCGTTCACTCATCCTCTGACTTATCTACAAACACTGTCAGCATCTTTAAACACAGGAAATGGATTTCCTAATCCGGTCATCCTTTCACAACTGCATCAGTGGAAAAAGTCCAAAATAACAGACTTCTGCGAAACGCTCTCCAGTGATAGTTGGTGTCATCGCATTGCTATTTTTGCAGAGCAACCAGTTGGACAGGAAAAAATGTTTTTTACGTAACAGACATGAGAACAAACTTTTGGCATTTAGGTTGTAAACCTCATCGTGAGAGAGTGTACGTGCCTGAGGAGTTCTTGTTCTGTAGCCTTTGAGTTTGGCACAAAAGATTTAGTTTTCTAATCGCGCCCCATTTCCTCAGGGTCGCGTCCTCCATCTTTATTGTGTCATAGCCTGCTGTCCCAGTTCACCATAAGTTTTGCAACCATTGTACTCAGCGCTCGGAAAGAACAAAAAAAAAAAACGACCCCCAGCGTGGGAGACTGCAATGGAACAGTCATCCAAGTCGGAAAAAAACAAACATCAATGGAGCCCGAGTTCACCGACATAAACAAATCAGACACATCACAGCGATATGGCAGCGCACACAGCTCTGCTTCATGTCGTGTTTGTGTTGTGAAACTGGAAACAGCTTTTGTCGTTTTCCGTTTCCATCCAGTTGACTTGCGTTTGATGGAAGCCTTTGACTCGTTGGGTCCCGGGATGCACTTTGATTGGAAGTCGTAAACACCGACTCGGCTTCCATCTCGCCGTGGATTGTTGCGTTGCCTAAATTGGGAGTTTAAAGTCGAGATTAACTGCTGTGTTGTTTCACCCTTTGTCAAGCCTCTTTGTCCAGTTGCATCGTCTCTACTTTCCGCTGCAATCAGATCCATTAACAGTGTCTGGCACGTCTTTCTCGAGAGGCAGGAGAAAGGATCTAGATAATGCTAGTGCCAACGTGCTAACTCCAGGCTATATAAAGGACATGACCAACGCCGTCAGGTCTGATGATTCATCCATGAGACACAAGTTTTCCTTTGAGCAATCTGTGATGCTCCACTTCTTCATCAGCTCATCCAAACATGAGTTCTGGTACTTACACGTAGCTGTTCTCACAGCGGAGTTAAAGTAAAAGACTTCAGGTTAGAAAACAACATCTACTTCCACTGATCTCTCCATCTTCCCTCCACCATTCTGACTTTCTCTCCCTGTCACCACAGTCTCTCTCTCTCTGCCTATTTAGACGAAACACCCCGGACAAAACTCACCAGATGTCCTCATCCGTCTTCTTTTTTTTCTGAACCCTCTCATAACACTCCTGGCTCCGTTCGCTTCTTCTGCCGGAGAGCGAGACCTCCGATGACACACATCGTTTTTCAGAAATAATGGCTCACATGTGAGGGGATTAGAGCGATGAGGAAGTAATGACAGGTGATCTGTTACATTTATTAGAGAAGTGCTATCGGATTACGCCTCATAAAAAAAGATTGGGTGGCTGTATTGCTCTGAGAGAAAGTCAACAAGTTGTCAAGTCTGAACGAAAAAACGTGGTGTTTACGATTCCTACCAAGCTACTCAAGAAGGTCCATATGGGTGCAAAGGACCGAACCGACAAAGATTGATCCTGCTACCAAGTTCTGCACTCGTGAACGCGGCCACGGTAGTTTACGGAGACGCACATTCGCCATCCTGCATTTGTAAATACTCGCTAACCTCTCCATGAAGTTGTGATCTGCTTTGAAACGTGAGCAACCGAAGGGATTTTGGTTTCCCGTCGGTGCCCCATGTTCCACAAAATGCCCCAAAAGTTCCCTTCGAGATGCCCTTACTGTAGACAAAACATGTAAAAAATAACTTTAAAATGTTTCCCTCAATTATGTACCAGTGCAACCAGTGTACAAAGTTAGTCTGATCCCGGACGAACCCTCTGAGGCCGCATATGCAGCAAAGTGCAGACATTTGGTGAATCAAGCTCAAGTTTTTTTAGTTTGAAGTTCTCCCCCCGTGCTGTGACCCTCCAGAAGCCGTCGCCTACTTTAACAACTTCCTCAACACGGTTTATAAAACGCATAATTCCTCCCTTCTCACCCTCTCTCTTCCTCTCTTTGTCCCCATCCTCCCTCCCGCCTTATCCTCGCTCAGCCTTTCCGTCGCGAGCAGCCAGCTGCCGGCTCGCCCTCGATCCTCCCACTCGCTGCTCACCTCTTTGTGTTCAGGAGGAATGTAAATGATAGTGATTCGGGATGTGGGGTGTGACGCTGGAATTTACTTAAGCAGAGACAGAGCCGTGATGGACTGTGAGTGTGCGATCGTCTGTCTTCAGTGGGTGTGTTGGTGGTGGTGGGGGGGAGGTGACATCACTCGCCTCCCAGAGTTGCTCAGAGGGGATGAGACCCCGGCTGGGTGGAGGTTTGGGATCCTGGACACAAACTCTTTCTATTGTCTGCTCACTTCCTGTCCAGGCGTACTGCTTTCATTATCTCCATTACTTGGCAACTGACTTGTAATTGTCTCTGAGTCTGAATCAAAGTGAGGAGAAGCAGACTCGGGCTCGCAGCGCTTCGCCGCCACGTCACCGCTTTGATTCCTCATGAATTGCTGTATGTCATCCCAACATCTGTATTTGTTGTCTCGACATTGTTATTTCTCAAAAGACACGATTTCTGTGCGTTGTGTCATCCTTTTGTGTCTTGTGAGTTGTTCCAACACAGCACAAATTACTTGATTTAATACTGATGCCTTGGATGATTGGATGATTGCGCTTTCTGTCTCTGTCATGTGTGGAAAGAAGTCTTCGTGTTCATGCTCTTTTTCCTGTGCATTTAAAGGTGCGGTGGCCTACCAGCAGTTAGTTAGTGCTAGCTGTCGGCTATGCTAGCTATTAGCTTTTTATTATTTTCCACTTTCTGATTGGAGGGTTATTAGCCTAGCTCTCTAGCATCCACTTTCAGAGTCGAGTACAGACTTCTCAAATGTTGAATTTAATGGAGAACTTTATTTCAACAACACTGTGCCTATGGTGATAACTCGGACACTGTATGGTGCTAAAAATTAGCCACATGTGTCGGTGGACGGATAGGTTTTCTTAATGTTCCTCAGGTCACCTTTTATCCTGCAACAGGGTCAGATTTTGTAGCTTTAACTTTATGCCAAGCCAGTCCATAAAACCTGAAACCTCTGAGGGAAGTGAAGAAGGAAGGAGCCTGTTGGGGATACTGTGGTACAGTGCACCACCTCCCCACTGTTTCCAGGTCTCTTGGCTGCATTAGGATCCCCGTAGCAGAAAACACTTATAATGTTGATGAAGTGCACCGGTGGGATACCGTAGTGCATGTCGAGGGGCGGCCTGAAAGGCCTGGATCAGCAACAGTGTTATTAATGAAAGGCCCAAAATGTTGGACTTGAGCCCGTCTCTATTCTGGGTGATGTCACCGTCTGGATAGACACGACTGGTCTCACCTCAGTGACTGAACACAACAGATGGCTCACATCTGGAGCGATTCCAGAGAGGCATTTTAGCACAGAGGGTTATGAGGTTTAGCTCTGTCCACTTACTTCGACCGTTGATGAGGATTGATGGTGATTTTATTTTTCTTTTAGTGCAATTAGCTCTGGCAGGGCGCCGAGTCTTGAGAGGTTTTTACAAGATATTTAAAAAATGTGAAAACATCTGTGGGCATTGCTGCGTTCTGTCCTTTACATTTACACGTTTACATTTGCAGAATCGCATTACTTTCCTCCTGGTGTTTACATATTTATTAAAGCAAACACAAACAGCTTTTATACCACGTCTGTAGCCTTTACTAGATTCTCTGATCGGAGATTTAAAGGAGGCCTCTTGTGTTTTGTTTAGCTTCTTGTGCATGTTGAGGGTTTTGAAAGTTATAAAGGTCAACGCTCCTCCTGAAACGGCTCGTCACTAGTCCCGCCTCTAACCCCGCGACTTTGTGACATCACACTACGTCGCCGTGTCGCACATTTGCGTTATTTAAGCCTCGTGTGTCGTTTTGTATGCAAGAATTGATTTAGCACAGCTGCTCTGTTGTTGTTGTTAGCAGTGCTAGCGTCAGGCTTGTGCGAGCTGACCAATCAGAGCAGACTGCGTATCTGGGGTGCCTTAAAGAGACGGGAGCTTTTTTTCCAGCATTAAATCATGTAAACTTATTCAAGCAGTATCCTAAAATAAAAAAATACGAAGCTGAAAATGAGCATACGTCTCCTTTAATCTCCTAAATCAGTTGCAAAGTCGATTATTTAATGCCTTTATCAGCTGTTATTTATCCAAGGATGGATTAAAGTTGAGTTTTGTACGACACAGTCTTTTCCTGCTGTACACTGACACCAGGCAGAGCACTAATGCAGCAGCAGTCTCTTGTCCACTCAGCAGCTTCCATTTTAGAGTAGTTGGGGCTTAACCGGGGGCTTAAGCTCCTCAAAAGTTGCCCAAAGGAACCGTAACAGCACTTTCTGAGCCAACAAACCTCCCCGTCACATGCCTGGGTTTCAACATTCGGACTCCCAGAGGCACCCCGAGCCCTTGAGTTAAGGGGGAGACAGCCGACCTCTGTTTTCTGGGATGTGCTTTGCTCAAAATCAGTTTCTCATTTGATCCTAAAAATGCCTTTAATTTGAGAGAGGCGTCCGCTTAAAATGTAATATCGAGAAATCTGGATGCAGCGCAGTCTCTCTGTAAGGACGCCAAGGCCTAACAGAGCTAAAGAATAGCTGCTAAATCAGATTTATTTTATTTTTATGTTATTCTGGGTTGAGCACAAAGCTGGCTGTAATATACAGCTTGTCGAAATGTGAGCTCATAATTTTCTTTGTTTGAGGAAAAAAAAGAAAAAAGAAGGAGTGCGCCTCTGGAATGAGCTCATGCTATACTTACATTAAATTAGAGAGATCCAGGCATAGCATTTATTCTCTCTTGTGTTTGCTCTTTATCCAAACCGCAGATACCGAACCTCCTCCTCTGCATGCTTAAACATTGCAGGAAGCCTTCTGAAAAAAAAATGTTGGATGCTTTTAAAGAGATTATAGGTGAGCAGGGGAGGGGAGGCGACACTCTCGATAATAAAACAAAACATTAGCGTGTTTCTGGGGCGCAGAAAACATTTAATGTCACACTCGGCTCGTAAAGGTTTAGTATCCGACCTTACTTGTCTCCTTTCTGACACGGATGCTTCCACTTCACTACGCCATGCGAGGCTCCTGAAACCGGAGAGACCCCTTAAAACATTTTCCACCCTTTGTTCGATATCTCAAGAACTTCTTTTCCTCGAGATATCAACGTCCTCGTCGGTCAGTGGCTGTTTATGCCTCGGTGATCTCCTCACCAGGTCAACGCAACATCGGCATCGGAGATTTTTGAGTAAAACTAACTTGACTGCATAATTCAATCTTGGAAAAATACAGTGTAATTGAGGTTTTGGGCTTCGGATCAAACGGACTCTGGAAATGGCTTCTAGGAAGAGTGCGGTTCAGAGTTTAGGGCGGTGGGAAGGTGGATGTTGTTTGTTTTGCTGTTATGATACCGCACCTCAAAAAAAAAAAAAAAGGGAGAAGTGTATCCTACATTTTGCGGTTCATGAATTTAAATGATCAGCCGTAAGAGCCTCGGGGCTCGCTGCACTATGGTGGATTAATTAGCTTGGCGCTCGTCTCGTCTCAAGTCATAAAAAGGCAGAATTTGGTTTTCTGTTAAGTCATGCATATTATTGAGAGTTAAATTACATTTCTGCAGTGTTTTCGCAGAGGCTTGGTGGGCTTGTAAAAGATTAAGCTGTTCAACATCGCTTCCACATTCTTTCATAGCAAATATTTCTCTCCAGGATACATAACGATGAAGTTTTAATAATTTCCTTGAAATGTTTGTAAAAACAAAGATAACTATGGAGGGAAAAGGTGTGTCTGAAAAGATAATGTTGACCCTGTAAGCATACCGGTGCCAGCTATTCTCCAGTCAGGGAAACGCTCTCATCAATCATCTCCAGCACCTTGCATCCGATCCACCAGGAGGGAATTTAAAACCCAACCGTGGCTCCTATTTCCTGGTTGGTCTGAGAGACTCGTCGAAGCCCAGGATGCACTGCGACG
>OMLP01003447.1:9611-32113 GCA_900302685.1 Spondyliosoma cantharus | reverse complement strand
TGCGTGTGTGCATGCACATGTGCATATTGGGGATTGTGGTGATTGAAATGTCAGCCCCCCCCACCCTTCTGTCCTGCTTCACCACACCCCGAACAAGCTGTACATGAGCCCCGACCAACACAGACACACGACAACACTGCTCATCCGTCATGATAAAACATCGGATGGCGAGCGAATGTGAACCGAGAGACGTGATAAAGGGTCAGTCACGGTCAGCGATTAGCCAACAAATCCACTGGCAGAGAAATGAATCGGCGACAATTCTGATGAGCAATAAATCGTTGAGCAAAATTTCCAAATATTTGGTGGTTCCGGCTTATGAAAAGCGAGGATTGGCTGCTTTACAACATCGTCAACTGGATGTCTTGGATGGAAACAGGAAGATTTAAGGTGTCACTTCGGTCTCCGGACATCTTAGAGACCACATGAGAGAAATTACTGACAGATGAACTGGTCATTTAAAAAAAAAAACATCATTTGTAGCCCCAGTTACGTGGTCTCTTGATAAATTACTGACTACTATGGTCATTGCTGGGCAGTAACGCATTACTCCTTGATACATTAGTGTAATATTATTACTTTTCCCAGTAACGAGTAGTGTAAAAGGATGCAGAGAAGCGTTACGTGGACAAGATTGTTGCTGATTGAGATATATTATGGACCTATGTAAAAGTAATATAGTCAAATAACAAGTAATTAATTACTTTTGATACCAAGTAATTAGTAAAATAATGTCATTACTTTTTAACAGAGTAAGAGTAATTCATTACACTGAACATACATCCACTGTTCACAGACCTTCCCTACCTCTCTCTTTCTGTCCGTCTGTCACTCTTCCATTCTTTCTCTCTCTTGAACACACACACACACGCACACACACACACACACACACACACACACACAAACACCCCGTGGAGCAGCCGTCCAGCCGCACAGTCCGTGAGTCCACTAAGAAACAACACGAGGGTCTCGAAAACACAGCGAGCCACAAGGAAAACAGCCATCAATCTCCTCCAGTCTTGTCTGCTGACTGAGGGAACGCTGTTAATCTTCAGGACAGCGCGAGTCAAGAACAACACGGCCGAGCCACTTCACGCTGGGATTCAGATCAATACATCTGCGAGCGCTTGGCATGGATTCACAGTGACCATCAAAGTTTTTCACCTTATGTGTCGTCATGCAAACAGGGAGTGAGGAGTAAATAAGATCAAGGTTTTCTGCATGTCAAAAAGCAGCAGGAGAAGCACACAAACATCTGCACCAGTGTCGTCTGACTGTGTGGTGAACTATTGTTTCAACAAGTCAACAAGTCAGTTTCTATTTGTTTCTTCCAGAGTCACACGGAAACACACAGTTTGAGGATCTGTTTCAATCACCCAGCTGCCAATCTGAGGCAATGAAACCAAATCAAGTGTTCACTACACAAACGCTTCTGGCGTGCTTCATAATTCAGGACATCACAAATACACACACACATATACACATTGCTTCTAGTGAGGTCAGACAGTTTGACCTCTCCACCTCCTCGAGCCTCTGAAGGTCACTAATGGACTTCCTACGCTGACCGCTCCATTACTGGAGGTCACGTGCATAACATTTCTGAAATCGCTCAAAATGGAAGATAATACTTCATTCATACTTTATTTGTTCTTTCATGGGCAGAAACATGCTGTGATCTGTTGTGATCATTAGCAACTAGCACCATTAACTCAAAGTGATAAGAACAACTTAATCATTTTATATATTTGTTTACTGTATTTAGTTATAATCATCTATGACAGAGTATTAGAGGCACTATTGGAAAAAATCTAATTAGACTGGATTACATGTGTACGTTTAAAACATTTCTGGTTATGAACTTTTTAAAAAATATTTTCTCAAAATATTAGAACTTGCTGTAAGTCTCCTAATAACATATATAACAGTTATTTCTCCAAATCCCGTGGCCATAATAATTTGTAATGTTCCCGACCCCAATTTTGTTACTCTTAAGCAAAAATCTTAAACATTTGTTCCGGATTCTTAAACGTAAGGATTCGCTGTTTTTCTCTGTCGTCTGTGATAGTAAATGAAGAATCTTTGGTTTGCCTGTGACCTAAGACACGCCAAATCTCCTACTGCACATGATGATGGGTACATTTTTGTCCAGACGACGTGTTTCTCAGCGCTGGACAACAAAAAACAGCAGACAGCGGCGCCAGAAATACATTTCCAACTTTTGACTCTGCAGAAGTCAGATAGAGAGAGACAGCAGGAATAAAATAAAAAAACCCACACAGCGCTATTTACGAGTATCTGCAATTCCCCTAAACCACTGGCCGGGACTCAGAACCAAAGCACCGCTGGCAAACCAAACTGAACAGACCACGCACACACACCAGCGCGCACACACGGGGCATGTTCACATTAATATGGATGTCAACATTTTCCGCCAGCTTGCATCAATTCCCCTGCTCTAAACAAAAACACTGGCTCAACGCACAGTATGCTCGACCTCGACCTTTTTACGCCGTCCAGGAGAAACCTTGAACCTCACACGCAGATATACACAATGAGTCCATGTCATGGAAAATGGGATTCGGGTCCAAACCATCTGAGAGACGCTTCTGCTTGTTGTGGTGAAAGAATGATCAATAAAAAGGAGACAAAAGGGATCGAGAGAGATAAACAGGAGGCGATAAACAATACTGTGAGACAGACGGTGGGAGAACGGAGAGAGAGAGAGAGAGATGAGCCAAAGAGGAAGAAGTGATAAAGAGACATAGTTGGGGAGACGCGATGACAGAGAGCGAGACGGAAAACAGAGAGGGTTGTTGTTGTTGTGCAGTCGTCTGCCACGACCCACAGCCTCGCAAAACCACAGACTTATAAACAGCCAACAAAATATGAAAAACACCCAAACATCCTAAAAGTGTTGGCAGTTCGGCCTTCATACAGCAGTCCCTGTACGTTCACTGAGGATGACACACATGTAAACACGCTCCTGTCATGTGAGGCGACGACCGAAATAACAACTGTCGGGAGTGCACAAACGATTCGCTAAAAAAAGACATCACCTAAATTTAGACGAGGGAAAGAGCTGTGGGAAGAGAGGCAGGAAGTGAAGGACACACACGATACAGATGCAGAGATAGTGGTTTGCATCCGATTATAGATTCACGATCCTGGGGGATTCGGGTGCAAAGTGTTCTTCGGAATCAGATCAGGTTTCATATCTTCAATCTGTAACGTCTCTGGAGCGACATGGAAAAATTGATAGGTAATAACTGAGTCAGCAAAATATGAAATGTATTAGAAGTTCACATGACAGTTTCCCAGAGACCATGATGACTTTGTACAGTTTAGATGAAGGATTTAAAGGTTCAGTGTGTAGGATCAGATTGCAACCAACTGAATACATTCCCTCTAGAGCCGTTGTTTGTCCGTTCTGGGCTACTGTACATGGTGATGCAACATGGAGGACTCCATGAAAGAGGACGCGCTATGTAGATTTGACAGGCTCATTCTAAGATAACAGAAAGGATTCTTAGTTTCAGGTGATTATACACTAATGAAAACATAATTAGTGCTGATTGTCTTGAGCTCTTTTGAGAGCATGACACAAGATATAATGGACTTTTACGATGGTAAAAATAATGATATTTTTTTACGAAAACCTAAGCTATAGCGCATCAAAGGTGACAATGGACTTTATTAAATCTTCTGAAATCACAACCTTGACCTGAATCGGTTGAAAAGCAAGATCAAGAGTCAACTAGTGCCTCTGTTAGCTTGCACTTACATGGTAGCTACAGCGATGCTTAGAGCTAAATGCTAATGTGATCATACTAACTTGCAAACGATGACCATGCTAACAAGTGGATGTTAAGCAGGCATAATGCTTACAGTGGCCACCATCTGGCTGATGGAAATGTCAATAATTTGGGGGGTATTTAGTCAAAAACCAAAGTTTTGGACGTGATAATGTGCAAAAATCTAATTTAAAGAATTAGCAAATGTATTCTGGGGAACATGAATGCCTGAACAAAATTTGATGGCAATACATGTTATAGTTGTCAAGGCTGTTCTCTCTAAAACACAAGTGTCAACCTTGTTATGGCACTACAGTCGTCAACAAAGTCATTAGGATTCATCCTCTGAGGAACCTGAATTATGTGCCAATCCATCATGCCAAAACTGAGATATGAGTGTAAACTTTGACCTGCTGGTAGCACTGCATCAAAATTCAGAGGATCACCAAAATCATTAGGGTTGATCGTCTGAGGACTACACATGCCTGCGCCAAATTTCACGGCAATCCACCGCAAAGTTTTTAAGCTCATTCAGTCTTGACCGAAGTGTTGGACCAAACGGCCCGGCGGTCCAACATCCCTTGAGCCCTGCCGCTGGAAGGGCTTGAAAGTTATCATATCCAGGATGGTGTCCAAAGCTGTGAAAATAACACCAAGGTTGTAAAAACTTCTGTAAAGGGACCAAAATACAGAGAAGACAGACAGACACACACACAGCGGAGTGAAGCAGAGTGCTGAAATGAGCGGAGAGGCCAAACAGTGGCGTTGCTGTTGAGCTCTCGCAGGTTTTATGATCTCAGCTACCGCAGGCAGACAAAACCCCCAAAACACAAACAGTGTTTCTGGTGGAAACAACCCTGAAAAACCCTCATCCCCAGCGTGACACTGACTCTGGGTGGTGGTGCGGAGGAATCTGATACACGTGTTTATGTATGTGTTTTTGTCTGACGTGTGTGGACGCTTGCCTGAACACTTAAAAGCATGTGTGCGTGTAATGGCTTACATACACGTCTGTGTGCTCTCGATTGAGTACCTGTGAGTTTATGTGCGTGCGTTCGTGTCTATCTCAGCTTGAATCTAATAAACGGATATCAGCATCACTTTTGATACAGATTCACCTACCCTTTCTCTGGGCTTTTTTAACCACTTTTTAAAGCTAATGTATGTAATAATTCATCTAAAACGACATGGTTGATTGTATGCATACTGAGTGGAGAAGGAAGACAATAAAGAAGAGCTACAGAAGTGTCTCTAATCACAAGTCAGAAACATTATTTGCTACTTGCCTCATAAGAAACTTCACTGATTAAAAAAAAAAAGAAACACAGACACACACATATATATTGCCAGAAAAGATGAACAGAAATGCAGCACACACCAAAACACAACCACAACCCACAGGTTTGTACAACACTCCCTCTCTCTCTCCTTTACGGATGCAGAACAAGTCCGAGCAGCGGACCATCACATTTCAAGTATCGCTCAGACCAATATCTGTCCGTCATCCAAGAAGCAACAGCTATTAATCAAAATGTCTTCCACCGAAAAGATCTTATCTAGAAAGCTACAACTACGGGCTGTTGGAGCTGGCAGCGCTGCTTTTCACATGCCGGACGGAAACCAGAAGCCAGTCCGACATTTTTCCGTAACCTCACATTGGGAAAAAAGTCAAATGTAAAAATGTAAAATGGTGAATTCATTTTTTGAGCATCACAAACCCTACAAAATAATTTATTTCACTATCAAAATGGGATGTAATTGCTCCAATAACATGTGGAAACTCTAGAAAGTGATTAACAATCAAATCATTTTATCCCCATTTAAGTTAGCAGAGGGCTAAACCTGAAGTTAGCTGCAGATACAGCTTTCAGATACTTTAGGCTCAAAAAGTATGTCCTTTCATTAAGTATATTTTATTTAAGTGTGTTCCAGTGGTTCTTTAAATAAAATAAAAATATACTAATTTATAATTAAAGTGCCAAAAACAGCAAAGGTGTTTTGTTTTTTTAAAAAAGAAAGAAAGAAAAAGAAAAAGAGCTCACAGGTAAAAAAAAAAATTCATCAATGATAGCATGATATGGGCTACAGAAGTACAAAATAGACCTACAACTTCCAACATTTAATGTAGAATCGCAATGTATTATTATTATTATTATTATTATATAAAAATATGTATTGTTGTTGTTATATTTACATGAATGAACGTGAAAAACAAATGTGGTTTTAGGGCCATTTAGACAATCCTGCTGAATTTTTCAATACGATCATTGCATTATTTGCATTTATTTATTCACAGCCTTTTTCAAATACATAGGCTTCTAGACTTTGTTAACCACTGCACACCATTTAATTCAACAAAGATTTATCAAAAAAGGAAGAAATATAGCTTTTTTTGCTCATGGGTTTGCTTACAGTAAGTTAGCAGGCTCATGAGCTTGTTAGCTTTTGTGGAACACTTTTTACCCCGACAAAGAAGGTACAACAAAAGTGAATGGTGAAACAAAGCTAAGACAGCTTATTCTATTTTGGTCTGTCCTGCCTTCTGTACCCATGAAGGTCAGCACTGTCAAGATAGGTTGCTTATTGGTCAGCTGCGTTGCCAAAATTGAACTTTACAATGTCTCAAATGATGTCCATCCGCCACAACAAAAGGCCTGAAAACATTCAACTTTAAAGCCAATTTGTGGATCAAAAAGAAAAAATCTGAAAAACACAGACACTGAACTGAACCTGACGAGTTAAATGAGCGCTTATATTCATGTCAGAGAGCAACGTTGCAGTGTTGGTGGAAAATTTTCATCCGGCTTAAATAAATTCCTGTTGGTTTTTTAAGGCAGCTCTTCGCTTCACTCCCGGTACGTGTGAACGCATGTAACAGCGTTGGGATATTTGGCCGTCTGGGTCTAAGTCTGGCCAAAACATCTGTAGAGAACAGCACAGTCTCACAGACGGCTCCTGTGTGGTGCTCACCTGTGAAATTCCACTAAAGCCACCAAAAATGTGGACCGGAGCCAGAGAGACACAAGTGGATTTATGGTCAGGTCGACTCAACTGCTATGTGGTCCTTCACACTCCAGTTCAACTCTTTATAGCCTTAAATAGCTTATAGCATCTGTATATTCATGTGAAACCAAACCCATTTTTAATTTGGATGCTACTTTTACAGAACTATGAGATTTTTTGCTTCCACATTTAAAAAAAATAGTAATAGCTTTAAATCCTTAAACCTGAAATGAATATGTCTCTGCGAACGTAAGGTTTGCTTTTTGTACTCACAAATCAGAAACCAATTTAATGCTGCTGCACAAAGAAGTTCCAGGTGACAATCTGTGAGGACGCCTTAACTATTAATCCTGTGTAGGAGCCTGTGGACAGCTTTGGCGTCGTATTGCTCGGCCCAAGTCCAGCTAGGTTTGGCTCGTTTTCTACTGGCCGGTGGAGAAACTTGATTTAATCCAGACTGACCACAAACCTGACCAGTACAGAGAATAAGCAAACCACCGGCAATTTATAATACTTAAGTCAAACTGTGACAGGTTAATGCTCGTTTAAACACAAAAAACCCAGTTTAAAGCAGCATTATGTAACTTCTTTACCTTAAAATAACAGCTCCAGAATCATGTTGATGGCTCAGTGTCTTGTAACAGGGTGAATGGTGTCTCAGCCACTCCGCCCCCCACCCCTGCACTATGTGACTTCAGTGAGAGGGTCGAATCACAGCGTTACATGTTTACTTCAACATAGTAACAAGTTTTAAACTCGTTTGATGTAATGAGTTTTGTTTGTGGTCAGCACCTACATTACTTCTGACAAACTGTTACAGACCTGGGATTTGTATTTACGACAGTGGTGTTCCACTGTGGGGGGTGCCAAATTGCACAAAATGCAAATTTCTACATAATGTTGCTTTAAAAAGCATTTTTTACCCTTCGTGTATATCAAAACAAATACAGGTTTTTGTTTTCAACTCTTACTTCAGTTTGATTCTAATCAGAGTATGAATGTAAACCTATAACCAGCTGTTAGCTTCATGTGTGTATTTTCCTACTTTCCGAATTAAAAGTTGACTATTCGCAGGTAAGTGTAGGTGGTCTATTGCATTCCTGCTCCAGAAGCCATCTTACCTCTGCCGAGCTGATAAGATCACAGTCGTCTGATTCATTTAACATTAGACTGTCAACGGAGGCATTAAGCCTTTCACCACTGACGTGTATCCACATGTAAAGAAGATCATTACTCCCGTCTGATTTTATCTCAGCAATCATGTCCTCGACCACATTTTTTCTGTTAGAAAATAGCCAATGAGTGTCTTTTTTCACACATGGGCTACATTGATTTAATGCAACCCATCCCAAAGCATCAACAGAGCAGACAAATACATTATTACAGGGAAATAAAGGTGTCAAATTCACATAAAATGGCAGTATGGACATTTACTGGTAATGCCAGTACGTGTTTAACAGTCAAATAAATGCAACTGATACAGCATCCCAACAATATCAGCTCACGTGTCATTAACAGCAAAACGAAATAAGTGCCGACAGTAAAAGCTATTAAAGAAGTAAATACCGCGGTTTAACACGTTTAATTAACAACAGATGAAAAATGTATAGATTCTGCATCATTTATGGGGGAAAGTAATTATAGGATGACATTTATCACAGTCTGAATCTCACACCAAATCAGTCACTGCAAGCTGTGCCCTCTGGGTTAAGACATGTTAAAACAATGGAGACCTCACACAAGGTGTTTGCGGAGGTTTTAAATGAAATCCGCAGTGTTTTGATGTAACAGGAGACATCTGCTAACCTGAAGCAGGAGCCGCGGGATGAACTGAGCTGCCCCTGCTTTTTCACAACTATTGTTTTTGTCATGCTTTAGCTCACAGACCATCATTACTTCTGTGAGTTCAAGTTGAGCCACGTCAAATAGCATGTATGGCATTACTTATTTTTCAGCAGTCACGTGCTAATTGCGTGCTGAATGGTCAACACTTAGTAATAACAATGACCCTGGGGTCCCGGCTGCAAAAATCTTAATTTACACAACAATGGGGGGGAATGACGGGCACCAAACAAATTTTAATTTGCATTGCAATTACTCTTAATGGCGCTTACGTATAACTTACATTAGCTTTTAGTATGGGAAGGCCGCCGTTAGTGAGTGTTAAGTACATTTATAGCTGCTGAGCCTTTCTTACTCAAATGAAGGTGGA
Organism: Spondyliosoma cantharus; assembly: GCA_900302685.1. Taxonomy (NCBI): domain Eukaryota; kingdom Metazoa; phylum Chordata; class Actinopteri; order Spariformes; family Sparidae; genus Spondyliosoma; species Spondyliosoma cantharus. The sequence continues at coordinate 23,107 of OMLP01003447.1, read as the reverse complement.
GGCACACTGCGTGATAGCACAATCACAAATGTGTTTCTCCACGGGCTGTTTGTCCTCTGTAGGGTTTCACAATCACATGCTGGAACAGTGGATGGAAAACCACCCTCCAAAATACAGCAGTGGCAAAAATATCTGTTATTTCATCTATAATTACATTCCGAGTTATTTTTACTTGTTTCATTTCAGTTATTAGACATTAATCTTGAGAGCAGATCAAGCCATTGATTAATTAATTGTATTGAACTGTGTTTAACTTGTACCCATTTTGGCGTACTTAAGCATGACTGTGAGTGGTGTTTTGTGTAATCAGAGGCGATCTATTTTAGCACACTGTGCATTCACAGCGATATTATTTTTTTTATAAGAACAACAACCGGACATGCCATGGCCGAGGTGTTTTTAAAGGGGAATCAGCACCGGTCTTGAAGCAAAGATGTAGATTAAGTCCTGTGCTGTGTGGGATCCTCGTTTTTCTCCGACCTGTAGTGCTATTTATCCATCTAAATTGTTTTCACCGTGAGTTGCCAAGTTTCGGAGATATTGGCCGCAGGGGCGTCTGCCTTCTCTCGAACATAATGGAACTAGACGGTGCTCAGCCTGTGATGCTCAAAGTGGCAAAAAACAAATGAAAAACCTGACAGCAACATCTCAACAGCTCTTTTCCTTATGCCAAGCTTCAACTGAGAAAAAAAGGTATCACCACGCGCCCACTCATGAACGAGAGGCTAGCTAACTAGGCTAACAATTTCAGCTAGGGGTCGATTGATATGGCTTCATCAGGGCCGTTACCGATTATTAGAAATCAAGGAGACCAATATTTGGAACTGATATTCATGTGCAGTACAAAATTAAAATCTCTCTTACGACCTCCGATATTCCAACCTCAGCACAATTTTGAGGTACTTTACTTGGGTTTTTCCTTTTTCTGCTACTTTACACTTCCTCCCCACTACATTCATTTGATACACTTAGATAGTGTCATGGGCCCATCCCTAATTACAGCTCAGACGAGGATGCCTTCACTGTCCAGCGCTGTCACAAGCACGAGCCTCTCATCCATGAGTAGACACACCCTTACTTCTGTACAGTGATGCGGTTAGTGGACGTAGTTCGGTCGAAAAAAAATAGTTCCTACATGAAAATATCAACAAAAAAAAATGTGGATTACCCTGAGTAACCGGGTCATGATTACTGAAAAGAGGCATCGCTGTTGAGTTCTGAATGTATTTCTTTGCCACTATGAACACCACAAGCCGAGTGCCATCTGGTTCCATTATGTTTGAGAGGAGGCCGACATGTCTATGGCTGATATCTCGGAAACCTGGCAGCTCACACCAACAAAAAAAAACCTCGACGGATAAAACACACTACAGGTAAGAGGAAATATACGTAATTTTGTTTCACGGTGAACTGCCCCTTTAAAGTAATGTTAAACATGAGTGAAACAGGATTACGACTCAATTGTATGGATGCCTTGATGAACTGTGAAGATGCCAAAGGCCTCAACATGCAGGTTTTCATGCCCTTTCTAAAGAGCACTTGTGGTAATACGTTTTAAGCAACAGGCACTGCAGATTATTTGAAGGCATCAAACATTAGCAGGGGAGCAGAGCAACAATCGCGCTCGAGGCTCCTCGGTCCGCACAGGTTTTTCATGACCTGGTCTTAAATGATAGAGACAAGTTATTAAATCCCTGCTTGAGCTGCAGAAGCCGGAGTTACACAACCAGGAAAAGCCTGCAGCAGTCTGCAGAAGTCAGACTCTCCTCCGCTGGAGTGTATTACTGGATATACTTTCAAGGATCTAAGCTCTTTTTCTTGGCACACAGTTGGCACCATCCAGCTGCATCAGATCCGCTTTCCGTCGACGGCACTTGGAAAACAACACATTGCAAATGGGTGGACTTGGTGGTAAAATGATTCTACCTTGATAGGGCGGCAGCAAAGACGGGCTTCTGATCACAATCACGAGGAACAAATATGCAAAAAAAATACAAATATGCAGGAAACAAAAACACTAGCAGAGCCTGATTCCCCCACTGTTGACTTGATACTCAAAGTGGTGGCTGTGAATTTCGCGGCAGCTGTTGCATCAAACCCTTAGGGGGTAATGGATTTGAATCTTAGACGTGGTTTTGTCTGTCTGGAAGCCCACGTTCACCTCCTCATCCGTTGCTTTCAAAGCTAAATCTCTCCATCCTGTCACATTGTTTGGTTTGGACACGAATATACCCTCTCCTGTTGCTCTAAGAATCAAAAAAAGGCTGGTTCCACTCATCTTATAATCGACACAAACTCACTTGCATTACATTAATCTTGTCATACAGCAAACAAATCACACCGATGACCCTCTGGGCTTCTTTGTTCAGTAGCTCTTCCTCCCGATGACTTGATGACAGACTTTACAAGCCTTTTCAAAGAAAAAAAAGGGGTTTTGGAAGCGAGAGGAGCAACGCATCTCCGGTGTCACGTAACCAGACAGATGGACAGATAATGTCTGAGGGAATGTCAGACATCTAATATGGAACTGTTTGGTCAACAGTGGGGAGGAAATCAAGCACCGCGGTGCCACGTGAAACCAGGGACTCACAGGAAGCCGCGTGGACGTGATGGAAATTCAACCACAGAGCTGTATACACAAACATACGCATCCACGTATACATCCACATGAACTCCTGCCAACATGTACAGAAATTCACATGTGCACACAAACATGCCTGCTCACACAGCCGCGAGCAATAATAAACAGACACACGCAATTATATGGAAAAATACACAAAACCCGCAACCAAACACGGAAAGTTTACTGAAGATAAATTACAAACCACCGGAGGACCGAAAAACACACACAGCTTTTAAGTTAAGTAACATTATATGCCATGATTGTGCACGAATAATAGAAATAACTTCCCCAGAATAAGATGGAGAACACAAGCAGCTTTACTGGAAAATGCGAGCAGCTTAGCAGGTGCATTCATCTCATAGGAAAACTATACAAACATATTTCACTCTCTGACATCTACTTTTTCTTCTTTTTAAGAAGTTACAATGCGTGTTTCCTGTTAATATCTCACAGGATGACATTTACTCGGAATAACCCTTTCATCAGCTGTGTAAAAAAAAAGAAATGCCCACACGATTCCTCACTTGTCTGAATAACAAATGAATATTCTTTAAGCCGAGACAATCATCTGGCGAAGCATTAAAGTCCAACTTGAAGAGAACCATAATGAGCTCAGTAAATTCGAGTACAGGTTAAGATTTATTGCCGTTCTTGTCATTTTTTTTTTGTCTCCGTCTAGCCATGTGAGTTCACGTATGCTTTGTCAACACTGCAGGCCATTCTCCTCTGATGATCAACTGAATCAACTGACCGGATAGTTGTGGGTTCTTTTCCCAGCGGGACAAATGAGATTTAATCAGATTTTTGCTGTCATCGCGCCAGCATATGTTCTCTCCCTGCCTTACACACACAAACACACACATACTGTACATACTCATTACACACCCAGCGTGTGCACTGACCAAAACTATTTCACCAATCAGAGAGTTTTTTTTCTTTTTTGAAGGAATAGTGATTTTTGGGAAAATGTGCATATTTGATGTACGGCCAAGAATAAGAAAAGAGATACCACTCTTAGCGGCCAAACCCACATCTTATCTGTAAAAATCCATCGCTCAGAAAACGATTGAAGTCTTTCTTGCCATTGTGCAAAAACAACAAAACATCTCCCTAGGCTGTGTGGTGCAAAATGTAGATATAAGTAGAAGTAATCAACATGAAAGTAGAATAAATCACCTTAGGTGTGTTCCTTTCTTGTGCTGCGGGATGTTTTTTAAATGCACGTGAAAGTGAAAATATTCTCAACTTTTCAGAGCAAGGCGTGGAGTTGCACCGCTTTTTCCACTGATTATTTTTGATCGCCCAGTTGCGCATGCAGCCCGGCACCGCAGGATCACCACACCGTGTTGCCTGACTTGCTTTTGCGCTGCGTTTTTGAAGCGGCTGTTGCGCTGAGCAGGGCTGGGCATCGTTCTTCAATGCTTTTGTGGCATTGACCGGATTGCCTCTGTACTATCGAACATGGAAAAATGCCTTGTCATTCGATGCCAAACTTCATTACCCAAGGAGTCAATTCTCATAGGCGTCAGGGAGCCAGTGCGTGCTGGTGATTGGGTGTCACAAGGCATACAGGAAGACATTAAGTAACACTCAGAGATGTAATCTTTTCTTAAAATGGATTTCAGAAAATTGTTTTCCACAAAAGTATTGTTCTGGACCCGGTATCAAAGTCAAGGTATCTATATTAGTATCGTTTTGTTTTTTTTTAACCCAATCCCCAAGGTTACGTGAGGGACTATTTCTTGGCCGGGCGGAGTGACAACGCAAAGTTGTCGAGCCGGAATTAAACAAATAAGTTAAAATAGTCAATCAGTTAGGTATACAAAAGACAGGCAGACTTTTGTAACATTTGGACTGAGCCGAACCAGCTCACCCCAGCTGCTCCCACTCATTGCTCGCCATACAAACATAACAGACAATCCCAAAATGTTGAACTGTTCCTTTAAAAAACAGAAGTATCTAATGTGAGTGGAGGGAAGCAATAAACTATTTTCAAAACCCTCATCCAAAAAAATAAAACAACTCCATAATTGCAATCAATTCAAATCGTAGGAATCCCAAAGATTCCTCCTCATCATCATTATCATCATCACTCTCATTTCGCCATCTAATCCCATTACCGCTGGGATTCAGATGGATTTTCCTCTGTGGGCAAACTCTGGAAATCAGTAGCAGCTTGCCCAAGCATTTGCCCACGGAGGCTGGAAAATAAGGACAGCCGCTGTACTGTCCAGGATGCTGAGCTTCACTTACGAACACACTTAGCAGTCATCAGAATGGTGTGGGAGCTTTGAGATGTTCACACTTTGTGACGGCATCCGTCTCATCCAATGGATTTTGGAGAGTCGTGCCGTGTGACCTCACAGATCTGAACCATGGTACTCGACATTTTCCCACACATCTGCGGATTCAAGAACAAACTGTACTTTGATTTACAAAATGTTAAAGTTTAAATCCACAAACCAAGTGGATGGCTGTAATACAGAGCAGACTTCATTCCCTGTGTGCACAGAATATTTCTTGACCAAGGGGTCAAGATGATCTGTTTAAGAAACTGTGACTAAACCCTTTAATCCTAAATCGTGAAACGTGTTTTATAAGAAAAAAGGAGATATCAGATGTAAAAGTTTGATACGGGCCTGATATGTTTGTTGCAGCCACATTACGGAGCAGCTTTTGTCAGATATTGTGTATGGAAATGTCTAAATTACAGACAGGAAGGAAAATATGATGATTGGGTAAAAATTGCCAGTGCTATTGAGCTTCCTGTGAGCCTTAAATCGAGCAGAAGGTATGTATGGTTTTGGTTGGGGAAATGCCTTTTCCGTATCTTAGTTTCTCCTCAGGCGAAGAAATAAGATGAGAATAGAAAAAGTATCGATCAGGCACTTCTCTCAGGTTTAAAGTGGGTTTTGTTTGGATGTGAAACTTTGCCTTGTGAAACACAGCAGATCCAGAGAAGCTTTTGCCCGTCAGTCCAAGTGAAGAGAAAACACCCGACTGAAGCTACAAGCTCATCGAGCGGAGGTAACGTCAGGATACCTTTAATGGAGACGGACTCACGCCGTCCTTCATTAATGGCCCCTCCACTGATCTGAGTCTGCATCTCAGCTCTGCTTGTTCCAGTCCCTCCTCGTCATGAATGAACCAAATGGGCTTCAAACATTCCTTCCCTGTTCTCATAGACGTACACTGAGACTTGCATTCATCACCTCTCCATGCACCATTACTCCCAGTGACGGGAGGAAAGAAACAACACTTTCATTAGCAGGTCTGCTCCACTGAGGTGTGGAATGTCCCGCGGGTTTCCAACAACAGCGACAGAGAAAGCCGGCCTTCATACGGCCATTGTTGTCCTCAACAAGCTCACTTAGTGTAATGGGCAAGGCTGAGCCCGCTCTTCAAAAGACGAGGGGCACCGCGCAAGAATAAGAGCAGTCATGCTTAGCCAGATTAGAGATCTGAGTGAAGAAAGTACAATTCATTGTGGTTTTGGAAATACTGGGCTCAATGGGCTTAATTTATTGTGGCAGGCAAACTTAAAAATGGACATATCACTTGAAAGATGACATAAAAAAAAAATCTCTTTCTCTTTCTACTTTTAAAATGCATCTCACAGCACGGCAAGTCTAACAGATGTTAAGCACTTAAACACAGCTGCACGAGGGCAGATCTTAGGAAGGAATCACTTATGCTCGTCTTCTTTTAACTGCATTTGAATAATCACTTTCAAAGTTCTGACCTAACAATTAATTTTTTTGTTTAATGGCAATAATTAACAGCATACACACACATTTGTTGACCTTTTTAAATGGGAAATTCAATTGTACGTTGAGAACAAAACAATAACAATGAAATAACTAATAAAAATAACTAATTGTTAGCTATTTGAATGACCTGTTACTGAAATGTCAATGTGAATTTCAGTTCCCTCTTATAAGCATTAACTCAGTGTATACTATTACATCCTTGACTCTTATCGGAAAAGGTGATTGATATGTGAGCGGAATAAAATGTTTGCTGCTCTGGTTCAGGTAACAAAGACTACACTACAAAGTAAATGCACGACTCATAAACCTCGGGTACAACGACTGACTTTCCCAAAAGAAAACAGGTGCAACAGAACAGAATACATCCTGCCATCAACTCAAGTAACATCCCATCTCTTGATTCCGGTCCCTGGCTGATCGATGGGTGCATCTCTCTGAAGTCTCTCAGTCTCTCATAGAGGTCTGAGTGGAGCTGAAGTTAGTTTAAACTTTAGTTTCAGTGGGTGTGCTAACCAAATCCTCCAGTGATCCTTCCTGACCACGGTTTTATAGCGTGGAAATAAGAAACAAAGACCAGTGACGGCCCAGTCGGCTGTGTTGTGTTTCCCTGAAGAAGAGAATGTCTGCATCAGCCCCAGCTACATGTCCACTGAAAATCAATTTTGTGGCGCAGGAGAGAAAATGTTCACTCCTTCGATACATGAAATATTTCACTTTCCATTTGGACCTCCCTTTCACGGCCGTCTCATGCCAGGTGTAAATGGCCAGTGAAAACATTACAGAGACTATTAAAGGCCGTAAATAAGGTTCTCCAGTCGTGGCCTGATTAGTACTTTCAGTCAAGAATGGCTGCTGAGGTGGCGGAATCGTCTCACAGAGTGTGTCTCACTCATCGCATTCTATCCTGACATCTTACAGTCGAGTTGAGCTCAAAGGCTTTAAATGGAGTTGCCCTTTTCAACCACCCTGCAAAACTGAGAAAAAAAATGTTTACTCAAATATTAAGCGAGTTGCCTCAAGCCAGCACAGCCGAGGCGTCCGTCAAGCTGCTGTTGATTAGATTGAAACTGAGTGTGGAAATTATGGAGTGCCAAGCTGTGGGTTGTGTTGGTGCGGTGTCAGGGTAGGGGTTGTTTCTGGGACACTAGAGTTCATTGTTGAGCCTTCTGGAGGCTTTGTGGACCAGTGAAAGCTGTGATGATGGGAGGTTTTTTTCCTTTATAGCCCTGTCGACAAACCCTTTTTCAGCCACCCACTTTCTTTCTCTGATATCCCCATGTCTAAACGACTCAATAGGTTGTTTGTCAAAGCCTGATTTGACCATTAGAAAAATGATTCGTGATGATCTGCCTCCTCCTCTAGATTAATAAACTAACCTTTTAAGAGCAAGTTGCAATTTGCAGAGACTGTATCAACACATCTAAATTGTGACTATAAATACATTTTACAGCTTAATAAGTGCATAATACAGCATCTTAAAGGAGCCCTTTTATCCTTGTTTCTTTCCTTCAGTAAGTTATATAGTTTCTTGTATACATAAAAGTCTTGAAAGTTAAAAGTCCACGCCAACCAGAACTCCTCTCTCCCACAGAAAACACTGCTCCTGAAACGCCTCATCAGCAATCCCTCCTTTGATTCTGTTACTTTCTGACATCACACTATGTCACCATGTCACCCATTTGCATATTGAATGCCTAAATTCACGGGAGAAGTTAAGCTAACTGGAAGCTGAAAACAGGACAGAGCCGACCGGAGACACCGTGAGCAGTGGCGGCTCAGGCGTGTGTGAGCTGACCAATCAGAACAGAGTGGGTCTCTTAAAGAGACAGGAGCTAAAACAGGAATACAGTGTCAGAAAGGGTTTTCTGGTGGTGACAGTCTGATCTTAAATGTACATACAGGTTTACAACAACACCAGAAGTTGTAAAAGTAGAGCTATTGCTAACTCTTACTCATGCTCCATGTGTTTATCAAGTCATAAACATTACTATGAGAAATAGATCTCCATTTAAGGACAAAAATCACCATAAGTTCTACTAGTTCTATAAGTTGTATGATAATTGCTGTCCCCCATTCCTCCTCCACGACTCGAGAGATGGCTTATAAAGAGCTGCTGGTTGGTTTCGGGCTCAGACGTGTAGTCTGAGGGGCCAACAAGCTCTGCTTTAAAATAACATCACTTTAAGCTTCTGGGTGTTAGGGTAAATGGTCAAGTGTAATCCCCTTAGCTCCTGACCAGCATTAGCAGAAATTCCTCAATAATACGCAACATGATTTCATAGTAACTGCAGCCTTTGAGAGATGTTTGTAGTAGTGAAAAGGTCAGCGGGGGCCGCAGAAAGACAGACAGACAGGCAGACAGGGAGACTTAAGTGTGCCGGGTTGAGGAACAAGGTTCCTTTTTTTTCTGGCGATTTCAGACCCGAGTCATTAGGATCCATTTTTCTTTAATAACAAAGAGCATGGTGGAGCACGGCTGAATGTTTGCACAGCTGATTATTAACAGCACACCTTTCTCTGCTCAACTAAGCTACGGGAAACAGAGGAAAAGATAAAACTACAGGCATCTGTTGTGAGAAAAAAACGAATCCTAATCTACACATCTGGCTTTTGTCATTTGAATTACACATCTTAGTCTCTTGAAATGGCTTGTTTTCAGAGGAGCAGATTTGACATTGAGTTTATTGAAACACAGTTAAAAAGTCTGGAGGCTAAACCCACCAGCTGTGTCACGTAGCACAAATCAATGTACTGTTCAGAAGCAGGACGTGCCAAACTCTGGAACAAATTATGGATGCACCAGCCCATCTTTTTCTCCCCCGATACCGAATCTGTTTATCAAGCTCAGACAATACAGAGTATAAATCCGACACCAGTAATCCTTTTACGAAAAGATGAAATCTGCTCATAACTCAGCGTGGAACTGATGAGGGTACGTAACGCTGCAGCTACACATATGCCTACATTCTTCACTATGGAGATGTTCATATGCCAAGATCCGTTTTAGGCTTGAGTAGATTTTAATTATAGCCTAAGGTTAAGAAAATGTTGGTGAAAATGCTCGTCTCTTCTCAAACCAAACCAAAATATAGCCCTTGAAGGTGTTTAAAACTCCACTTGCTAAGACGTTATTGTTCATTAGATTTAATAAATCATAAGATGTATTTTGTCTATTCAAAATTCAAAAGACTTTAGGGCAAGTGCAGAGAAAGAGTCTGAATATAGTAAAAAAGTAGTAACAACTATGCAAAGTAAATGTCATTTAACTTTGCATGTCATTGTGAAAAAAAAACAAGATTGTTCAAAGCCTAATTAAAGATGGAGAAAGCCCTTCAATATGTATTGTATTATGAAAATGTTCACCAGGTGATGTATATACTGTAGCTCTATCTGGAAATAATTAATCATTCTGATTTTTTTCTGGTAGTGGGTTTGACACTTCAAAACGAAGAGGATCGATAGTCATGCAAAGTATAGTATAGCAAAGCAGTATTGGTGTAGGCCTGGTTGTGCGAAAGACCAGAATTAGATCCACTTGGTAAAGAGTCCATTGTTTCCCCTACAACCCCAAAGGATTCACCTGCAACTTCTGGAGAACCTCAAACTTAAAAAAAAACATACATTTACCAGATTATTCCTCCTCTTGACAAAGACTCCAGAGACAAAACTTAAGTTTCACAAGGAGCTGGCTACACTGATGTGGATTTTTAAGACATGATCTGATGCAGGGGGTAAACCTGGCTCATCTCTACTCTGTCAAACATATACTCACTGTGCATCAGAGCCTGCATCTCACTGGCAACAACCCCCTGACTCCATCAACCAATCAAAATAGTTATATGGTATGAGTCATCATGTGATTACTCATGGAAAATGATGACCGTGTGAGCTTTCCTTTTGTATCAAGCAGCAAAAAACAAGTTATGTCCACCATAACGGACAATATAAAGGTGTTTCATCTGGCAATCTGATTGGGTCTGTTTTCAAGAATATGTGCACCATAAGTATTCACAACAAGTTTCAAGAAAAAAACGCCATATGTTACTAAGTATCAGACAGACTGACTTACTGTTGAAGGTCACACAGAAACACAGAGTCGATTCCAAACACTCAGCCAATCAGAAAAGTTTAACTCACCTGGGAGAAGTTGAGCCCGTTGAGCGGATGGCACTGCTCCTCCACCTTCTCGACAGCCCCCGTCCTCTTCCTCATCCTCTCAGCCTCCTGGGCCAGGTACAGGTCCAGCACCGGCACCCCTCGCGTCTTAATATCTGCCTCCGTTAGTGAATTCACCATCAGCATCACCCAAACGGGCCTCTTCCTCTCCCAGTTCCCGGCAATGGCGTTGAAGAGGTAGTCCGCGTAGAGTCCCTTCCCCCTCTGATCCGGAGTCATCCACGAGGGCATCATGAGCTTTACATATTCGAGGTGTCTCTTAAGTCTCCGATAGATGTCCCTGGGCAGGACGTCCTGCAGGTTCTCGCCCTGAGGAAGCAGCTGGCAGCTGGTCAGGGCTGAGATGGTGTAAGGGTCCGTCAGGTCCAGCTCAAAGTAGACGATGTTGCTCTCCTGGAAGGCCTGCTTGGAGTTTTCAGGGATGTAGTCCCAAACACGCGTGTAGGGAACGTGGATTGTGCCATAGAAATACGAGGGAGGGTCCCGTTTGATCATCCACAGGAAGGAGTTTAGGTCAGTTTGCTGGAAGGAAAGATAAGACAGCTAAGATGAGAATATTTTCCAGGGGTGCACGATGTGGATGTTTATCAGATACTGATAATTACCTGCTTCTCAAAACTGATAATTTCACATTTTTGTACTTAAAAGGATGTTCTTAACTTTTTTTATTCTTCTTCTACTCTTTTTTGCTATTTCTGCTCCAGTGTTTCCCACACATACAGTTTACTTGGGCTTTCCTTAGTTGGCCTGCCAGTCAACACAGAATCTCTGTTCATTGGCAGATTACTAACTACATTTAGAAACTTTAAACCAAAGATGCTCCACACAGTTTATCAGAGTGTGTAGAGGCCATTGTTAAGTCAATTAAAGACAGTGTTTTTTGAGACGAACAATTCTAGACCCAAAGACCTTTGTTTTACAGTAATATAAAACAATGAAAAACAGAATATCCTCACATTTGATGGACAGTCATTGGCCATGTTCGCCATATTTGTTCAGCAAAAATCATGGTTGCTTATTTGTCAAATGGTGGGCATAAAAAAGAAATCAAGAAACGGACAGAAAGAAGAGGGGGTGAATTTGCAAATCAACGAGACAACATTTGGTCGCTTTTTACTGTCTGACACCAACCAGCAACACCGGCACTTCGTCTGCGAGAGGCTGTTCATTACACCAACTGCTAACAGACTGATAATTACTTATTAACAGGCCACTTAGGACCCAAGTGCCAAACAAACAATACACATGTCACGTGATTGTCAGACTGCGAGCTGCATGTTTTGCCTTCCTGTCTCTGCCTGGATCGGACCTGAAACAGTCTGTGTGGGTTTGAAAGAACTCGACTGACAAGTTGAAAACAAAGGTTAATCAGTAAGAGGAAAATACTTTACAAAAAGACAAAATAAGACTTGAATTGATGGTATTTTCCCACACACATACACCTGTATGGACAGTGTTTAAAGACCTGCATGTGTGACGCAAGAAAAAGTAGCTTTCATGGGCTGGGGGGGGGACTTGTTTAAAGGAGCAGTATGTAGATTTGGGGGAGTCATCTTAATCAAAAGAGAAAGATCTTCATTGACTGATTTTTGTATGCTTAAAGAAACTAAATAAATAACCAGACTATTTTTTTAATGAAAATTTCATACCATTTTACTTGGCGGACCCTGCCACCTTTCTAGCTGCAAACAGTGTTCTGCAGACTTTATTTTCATCGGAGAACAGTTTGTTTAAAATAAATATTTCTGAGTTTGTATTAGTACCTTATTAATAATGTCAAAATAAACATTTTGAGTTTGAATGTCTTCTCCAAAACGACATAGTGCCCCTTTTAAAGCGGATTACATGGTTTGTGGGCTGAAGAGTTAATGGACTAAGTGAAAAATAAACAGATTAGTCATTAGTTCAGAGGTTAAAAGAAGCAGCCTGCAAAGGGGTGCAACTTAAAACTGAGAAGAGAAGGTGAAGAAAAGGTGTGTCTAACAGCAGAACTAGGGTGGAATGGCACTTTAGGCCGCTTTACTGACTCTTTATACTGCAAAATAAAAGGAAATGTGGCGGTTTTAAGACATTAGAGCCGACATGACCATTACAGCAATTGCTGCGCCACTCGAGCAGAGTCACAACTCATTCATTCCGCTGTTTAAATCACTTACTTTCCTGTGGAGCTCGCAGTTGGCGGAGTCCTTCAGCCTCCACTGGTCTGCCCGGACCAGGAGAACCAAACAGGACTGAATGAATGCGCCCAAAGTGCCCCGCATCGTAGCTCTCTCTCTCCTCCTCTCTCTCTCCAAAGTGTAGCCCGTGTTCGCCTCACAACGTGTTGCTCCAACTATTCCCCCGAACAGCGCATGGATGAAGTCCTATTCCCACAGCCCAGGCTCCATGTGGTCGCGTAAAACGAGCTGACAAGTATCCGACGAGCCGCCGGACAGAGTCATGCTGGCTGGAGCCTGGACATGGACGCGCCGCTGCGCCGCCGCTTCACGTGTGTTTGGGAGACAGAGAGGTGGTCATTGGGTTTTTGTTTTGTTTTGTTTTGTTTTTACGTAGGGTCACATCATCCTCTCTTCTCCTTCACCTTCTCCTCTGCATCGCCTCCTGCGAAAAAAAAGTTTGGATTCGGGACGAGCCAACAGGTCCGCGGCGCGTCAACGCACCTGGAGCCAACACGGAGCAGCGAGAGCCTCTGAGCTGGGAATCTGGTTGCGAATGAGCGACGAGTTGCACTTTTTTAGTAAACCCAAACTTCTCTGAAAACACACACACACTCACACTCACTTCTCTCTCGCTCGCGCAACCTCTCTCTCTCTCTCTCTCTCTCTCTCTCTCTCTGTCGCTGCGCGCGTGCGTGTGTTTGTGTGTGTGAGCATCTCCGTCGGGCGGCTCCTCCACTCTACCTACCCCCCTAACTTGCCTGCATACCC
>OMLP01003446.1:26580-45247 GCA_900302685.1 Spondyliosoma cantharus | reverse complement strand
GTGTGTTCCTGGCATTCAAGCGTTAATGATCCACCGCAGATAAAGCCGCTTTATCGAGACTCTAACCTGCCGTGCGAGGTGTGTTTTCCTAGAAGATGCACCTTGAATGCTCGACATGTGACTCGGTGGTTTTATTGCTGCTGCTGCTGCTGTTTGTTTAGGTGTGTTTCAAGTGTGAAATGTACGGAGGCACGGCTCTGTCATTCCTCATTAAATCCAAATCATGATAAGAGTTCATCAGCATCCTGGCGCAGACATCAAGTCAAGCAGAAAATTAGAAAGTGCAATACAATACGAGACGAAATAAAGGTTATTGACACTTTTTAAAGTCACATTTCCTTTTGCACTTTTCCCCTGGACCGAACTTTTTCTTGAAATTCTACCGACGTGCATTTGCAAGTATTAACGATCTCCCCGCACGCACAAGTGCATCTGCACGCCGCGTTCATGCACACACTCCATTAGCAGAAAGAGATGATCAGCACTGGGAGTGCTTTCTCCTCTCGAGAAAAAAAACAGCTGACGGAAGAGTTTGCCCCCCTAAAAAACTGCTGCACCTACGCACAACAGCCGAGTGAGAGTTAATCAAAGGCGGGACACAAAAGCAGCCCCGACTAAAATGAGAGTTGTATTTTATTTACATCTTTCCCTTTTGCGTTGCCAGTTTCACCTGTGACCTCTCCCCTCCTCCCCCATAAATCCACCTCCCCTTCCCCGACCTCCTCCACTGATTAGCCGCTCTCTCTTCAGACACCTCCCCCCCTCCCATTTCTCCTTTCCTCTTTTCTCTTCCCCTCCAGCCTTGTTGTTTAGATTCTATTATCCTGTGCTGCTTGGCTGCCTCACCCTATTAATCCTAGCAGTTCGGTGCCTGTGTGTGCGTGCGTGCGTTCGCGTCCATAGATGTCTATGCGAGCCTGTGAGTGGTCCCAGTGTGAGAGCAGTGTGGTGGCTTGCGGAATGATTAATGTTCTGGGTTAGGCGTGGTGAAATATGGCAACACACGCAGACGCGAGCACCAACACACACGTAGACCGACGCAGGTGTGTTGTTGATATCTCGTCTGGAGCGGTTCGTCCGTCTGGACAAAAACAGACTCCAGAGCAAGGTTGTGTCTCTTTCAATGAAGTGTTGTCAGAAGGGGAAGTGAAATGGGGATGTAGTCACAGCGCTGTGGAGGAGACGCGGGTCATTAAAGAGGAATACGCTGTAATTGTGAAACTGCCGTTTGCTGACCTAAACAGCTTAGAACGAAACTGCTTCACAAACGATCGACAGTTTCAGAGAAAAAACGGTTCAAACGGCAGACTGTAAAACATTGTTTTCACCCGCCCCCCTCCCCAATCAATCTGTGCTCAACTTTTGTTTCCTAAGTTTGGGATTCCCCTGTGGGAAAATACTGGCGTGTGTGTGTATGTGTGTGTCTGTAAGCCGATCCACTTGTCCTGGATTCCCTGCTAAACTTAGCCAAGTGACAGTAGTCGTGACTGAGTGGTCATTGGCGTGGTTCACTGAGCCGCTCTTGGCTGTCGCCTCGCCACTCTTTGACTACCTGTTGCTCTCACACTGCATGAACTCACTGATCAGATGTGTTATCGATCCGGCGGGTGGCTGCGCTGTGAGTCACAGAGGCCGGGCTACAGGGTTTTATGGGCTGACAGTGAGTTTAAGGTCATGTCCACACAATACAGGTTTAAAACAAGTCAAGTTTTGGCTCTCCATCCACATCTGGTTGACGTTTCTGACTGCTGGAGTCTCGTTTTCCTCCCCAAATAAAGCTCTTCAACACAGATTAATCGCGGTCTGAATGTGTCGCTGAGCTCTCACTATGACTATCACATGACCAACCTTTCACCCTCTCTATGTAATCACTTATCTTGTGTTTGCAATATAGTAAATCACACAGTGTGAGGGCTGCAGCTGTTGTGTGTTTCTCTTTCCATGGCCCAACATTAGCAGTAGGAAGACCACAAGTGTGAATTATTTTATTTAGCCACTTTGGTTTACGGGTTCCTGACAGCTCTTTCAGCAACAGACTGATTCACCCTAAGTGTGTGAAGGAGACCCCGTACTCTGCACTGTGTAATAAGTCTGTACAAACTCATCCCAACACCATATTTATTATCTATATTTAAAAAGTGTATATAAAAATTTGCTGTTCATTTGCACTGTATCATGTAAATATGTATATACGTCGATTCTATTTTCTTTCCTTTTTAATTATATTGTCTATTGTCTATTTTGCTATTGCTCTGTCTGTAAAATTCTGATGCTGCTGCAACAAGCCAATGTCCCTGTCTGCGGGACATTAAAGGATTTCTGATTCTGAAGTCAAAAGGTCGGCTATGAAGACGGCCTTATATGACTACAAAGTTATGTAAGTGGTTCGATTCATTATGTCAGTGCTGAACACGGGAATTGAAGTTTGCCTTTGTTATTGGTGCACAATTTATTCTCACGCAGGTGTAAAACCGGAGACATTTATGTCGGTGAAACACCTGGTTTGTTTATTTTACTGTATTGAAACACGCAAAAACACAATTTCACACCCTGTCCGTGCTAATTTGTTTTACAAAATATCCAAAAACTGATTACAAATGCTGAAATTTACGTGCCGGGCCAATAGGTGGCGATAAAGTCTAGATCACTGATACATCAAATACCAGAGAAGAACATCATGAGCATGCACAGTAAACTTTTCCCCAGCTACTCAAACAGTAGTTGCTAATCATTAATTGACATATATTTCCAAACCTTTGATTCAACACTTTTCTGGAACACCGTCAAGGTGCAATGGTGGACGGTCTATGAGGTGGAGCGAACTGAGGTATGACGGCATTGTTTTTTATCCAAACACGTTTTGAAAAAAAAAATGCACTTTAGAAGGTGTTTTTTTTTTTTTAAATTCACCGAAAATGCAGTTTGCATTCAAAACATTAATTTTGCAAAACATCTGTATGGGTGTGGACCTTACCCATAAAGGCGACACATACTGGTGAATAAGGTAAAATTCTTAACTGACACAAGACATCAAATACTGATGCTTTGTTTTTCCCAACTAATATAACCTGACGCTTGAGGATGGTGGCAAACCCGACCTAGAATGACAAAACATCAGTATTTGACGAGTTGGGAACGAGACGCAAAAAATTGCAAAATAATTGCTTTTGTTACAAATAGGACCTTTAAACATAACATTTCAGAAACTTCAAGTCATTTTCATAACGTAAGTAATCGACTGGGGGAGTTTGATGGTGATATCTATCTGCTTTTCTTACAAACAGGACCTTTAAACATGCAAATGAGGCTATTTAATGAAATATGCACTAGTTTGTTTTAATGTCCGGTGCAGAAATCTGAACTAGAATGAACACCTAAATGTTGTGGAGTGTGTTTTAGACTTTATTTTCCCCCCACTTGGCTTAAAGAAGACATGTTATGGAAGCCGAATAGTCCAAAATCTTAAAACAGAGCTGTCATTTTCACCTAAAGTGTCTTTTCTTAAGACAGTTTATTCTTGTATTTATACTATTTTCAGACAGCCTTTGCCATCAGTGTATATGAATGTTTGTATGAATGTGACAAGAGTTTTAAAGCGCTTTGAGTAGTGGGTAGACTATATCAATGCAATGTACCATCTTCATGATGAAAGCTCGGCGCAACAGGTTAAAAGGGTTGCCTTGAAAAAGGCAAAATAAAAAGCAAGCTGAACTTCAGTTGAGATTACACCGCTAGACGGCTACTTTAAAGTCGGAGAAGTCTTTCAAGTCAGTAGATCCATTTCCAACTGCGCAAGCCACATCTGCTGATGAAGATCGTGTCATACAGCTAAAAGCCTCTGAAAAGGCTACAGAGCGCAGCTTGAGATAGGTTTCTTGTGTGTGACCAATGTTTTGTGGTTTACTTGCAGAAAATAAAGGAGAAGTTCAACATTTTGGGAAATATACTCATTCACAGTTAGATGAGAACACTGATACCACCAGAAAACACTTAGCTTAGCTTAGCTTAGCTTAGCATACAGACTGGAGACATGGGATAACAGCTGATTGACTTTACAGACAACTAGTACCGATTAAAGAAATGAGATATAGTGTGGTAATTAGTGTGAGTTCGAGGTTCATTAAGGCATTTTATCCTTGAGCAAAGAGCTTCATTCTGCTTCTAGTCGCTATGCTCTGCAAATGTAAATGTTCCTGCATGCAGCTTCATACAGCGTATATGTAATGCACAGATATGGATATGATGTATCTTTTCATCTATTCCTTCAGCCAAACACCGGGAGAAACAAGAGATTTAAGGATATTCAATGGTGAACTGCCAGTGAAGATATAAATCTAAAATGTTTGCGTGGACGGACACTCCTCAGCACACAGCTCCTTCCCGATTCCACACCGATTTCTGAAATGTCATCCGAAAACTTCATGCAACAGCAGCAGGCAGACGAATACAAGGTGAGAAGTCAGTCAATTTATTTGTGTCTGTTCGAAGTCTTCCGTGAAAGCCCGGTGGACCTCAGAGCCTTTCCAATTCCAATTCCTATTTAGCACAGACTGAGTGAGTGTGAGGAGCGTTCGCGTACACACACACACACACACACACACACACACACACACACACACACACACATAAGCCTAACACAGCGAGTGGAAATGAAATCAACACGCATCCTTTTGAATCACATACACACTTGCATGGATGTCCAAATAGCACACAAACAATTATTAAAGCATTAACGCACACACACATGTACGCACACACAAGCACATAATGTTCTCGATAAACAAGGGGCCATCAAGGTAGGAAAGATGTTAGCGAAGGCAGATAACTATCCTCTGGCAAGTGGAAGAATGAGTTTGAGTGCTTGTCCATGCATAACCCTGAAGTAGTTGTCTGCGCGTGGCCTTGCATGGAGGCTTTTCCGTGTGTGTGAGCGTGCATACGCTAATGCCTCTGCATGTGTCCTTTGTAGCTTTGTGTGTGAACATACATTCACCCCGGTATAATTATGCAAACTCAAAGTCTCACTGCTCTCCCTGGCTTCGGCGTGGAGTCTGGCACTTGGAGTGTCTCCCCACCCGTGAGTATTGGTGTGTGCGCACCCAATAATCCCGTCACATCAGCGAGCTAAATTATGTGACGGAGCAAAACAAACAGTGTTTGGTCCAGCAGGGGTAGCGGCACATTCAGGAAAGTGACAGGAGCACACAGTGTTGCGACCAAAGTACCCTGCTGTAAATTTAAATTGGTCTGCTCGTGTGCTTAAAGCTGACATTTGGATGTGTGTGTAAATGAATATTTCTGTTCCTTCTTTCTTATGCAAAAAAACACACTGGTATCTCAGTAGGATTGGTGATTAATCTTTTACAGTGTTGGAGCTTATCGTCAAGACTTTTAACAGGCAGTCACATAAAAAGCTTCTCAAGGCATGATCAGGTACATCAGGAAGGATTTACAACTTATTTTATTGTGTTATAACGCACAGACAGGGTCACCATGCTCCCTATTTATGTGCTCCCTATATTAAATATACTCCCACATGAGAAGTCTTAAAAACATTTCACACCCCAGAATAATTTCAAGCATTAATGGTAAGGTCAAGAGGCAAAAAGCATGGAGACATTTGTATTTTGTCACCAAAATTCAAGAAATTAGATTTTTTAATCCATTCGAGGCAAATATAATGTAATTTGACAAATATGTACTGTAGATTCAGTAGAGGATTAGGGCCACTGTAAAAAAAATATGTACATTTTGACCTTTTTTTTTCCATAATCCTGACTTGTCCTAGTTCTGAGAAAAAAATCCAAATGTTGAGAGAAAAGTCTAAATTCTGAGAAATGTAAAAAAATCTGGGGAAAAAATCTGAATTTTGGGAAGAAAAAAAATCTAAATTTTGAATTCTGAGGGGAAATAGAATATTGAGTAAAAATTTAAAAGTCTGAAGTTTGAATCTGTAGAAAAAAATCTGAATTTTGAGAAAAAGTGTCTGAATCTCAAAAAATACATATCACAGTGGCCCTAATCCTCATACGCATGGTACGCAAGTATGGTTGCTATTTTGGAAGCCATTTAATCAAAGATTAAACAGAACAGAATCACGGCTCCTGAGCACAGGCAGTCTGTCACACTCTTAAACAACACATTTGGCAGCGAGCATTACATATCATACAAATTGTGTCTTTTGCAGAAACATGAGCGATTCAATGGGATACAGGGGCTGAACTGAAGCCTGCAGTGCCTGTTGTGAAATGTTCCTCCTATCATTCAGTAAGACACATTAACAGATGGCCTTGTTAGAGGTAAAAATGAGCCGCTCAAGACAACAACAGCAACTACTCTAGATCTACAATATGATTATCATCCATTCTGTCCGTGATACACAGCCTGTATTCATGGCTACAGTTGTATCTCGGGAATCTCTCCACAGAGGGCATTATGCCAATTAAATCAATGTGTGTGAGCTATAATGTAATTGCTATGGGCTCTGTGGCCATAACATGATTGCTGTAATCCATTTGTGTGTGCCTATGGTGCACATGTGACATCTACATGAGGTCCAACAGGTTATCATGGAACACTTCCATTACACACAGCCTGGTGAGTCACACAAACACATGCACAGACGCTAACACGCTTAAATCCTGCATAATGCACTGTGCTCGCATATTGAAATTACAGGATGCCAAAATAGGGATATATTCACGTCTGAAATCCTTGTATAGAAGCCTTGAGACGATGAGAAATCCTCCGCATGGCTGAAAAACAGACAAGAGGACTGTGAACAAAGCCTTCTTTGATTTTGCATCTGTTTTGATGCAGCCCAGTTGACCGGATTATTTTGTCTGCAGTTTCTGCAAACCACACCTATGTCCAAGGTCCTGTGATAAATGACCTATTGACATTTCCAGCATTTTTTGTTGCATAAAACAAAACAACAACGGATGTTCTCTGTGCGCCGAATGAAAAAGCTGAACCTTTACTAACCCCAGCCAAGTGTTTTTTTTTGAGACACGAGAGACATTACAAAGTCTCTCATGTGGGCAAATGCCTGCTTTACATTTTTTAATCCCTTTTTTTTTCTCAAACTCCTGAAAAGATGGCCACAGGTATCTGTGTTTTATTACTCTTTCCACTGCTCGCCATCCTCCCATCACTTGTCTACCAAAGCCAAGTGCAGAGCTGTGAGGTATCAAGTGGACTGCCAAGATAATCAAACCGATGAATCTCTTCCAACAACAAACACGCTCAAGTCAACAACCGCAGACGTGCTCACTCTGGCCTCTGCTTTCCCGTACTTGCACATTCGCACACAAACACTCCAGTGGATCCACAAGTTCCCTTCTAAACTATATTGGGCAAACTGTCTGACAGGGTGTGATAGGACACAAAAGACAGCACATGGCCCCTCTGGCTTGCATCTGTCTCAAATCATCCCCCTCTATCAAACAGCAAGATAAGATTTTAAGAGAAAGCGCAGGGTCAGGGGCTTCATGTGGCTGTGGGTGTAGAGCGCAGGAGATACGGGCGGAAATGAAGGTCAGGGATTCTCTTTTTTCACGCTGGCATTTTTCTAATGTACAGCTGCTACCAAACAAACTTTTTCTTTTTCCGAAAGCTTCCGTGCTTCTCTAAGACCTTGTGCAGAAAGAAAAGTTTATTAGGAGTGCAAATGCCTTTTGGATAAATGATTACAAGCATGTCAGTTTACTATAAAATAAAATAATTACTCTGCCTGAGTACACTTATGACAGTTCATGTAAAGTAAAAACAGAATCGCACACACACATAGACACACACACACTTACATGCACTGAATACAAATGCACGCCAAATAATGCTGATCGCAGCTCAGACGATCAGTTTTACCTTTGAGTCGGAACATGAGTCATAATCGATAGAACAGCTAAGAGGCAAACTTTGACTGCTAATGCAATAATTAATCATAGTCTGAGGATGACCACAGGGAACGTCTGCAGCTCCGTCGTTCGGTCTGTGGTGAGTGAAGCGATGCTCTGGCCTTGAATACTTTTTCTTTGCACAGAAAACATCAATTTAGTCCTTTCAAAAGATTCTGCTGGGAGTTGGTCGAATTTACGGATGGTTTTGGTCCCTTCATGGAGATTTGTTGAGATAAATACAGGATAGGATCGGCCTCAACCTTTGTACGTACTTCCAATTTATTGTTACTAAGTGTTGTTGTTACTCAGTGTTGTTGTTGATTATTAATAGTTCATTGAATAAAATGAGCCTGCTTTGTTTCATAGGTCATAACAATTGAGATAATTATGTTAATTATGTCATGGTAATTTGTTAAAAAGCCAGCAAATAATCATATATATATTTTTTTTTTAATTCATGTCAATGTAAGCATGATATTATGTAAACGGCAACTCTATGTAAGTTGTCTGAACAGTGATGTGGGTCTGCTGTCTGCTTTAGGGCCCAGATGCACCAGACAGTCATTAAAGAACGAAGGCTGCCTGTCATCGTCTGTATTCCAACCAAAAAGCTGCACTTGACACACTGCAAAGGCCAACTAGCTTGTACATTCTGTGCCTGCGTGAGAAGAAATACCTCCTCCATCCCACCAGGTAAGGGTAGTCCGTATTCCTCCTCGAAAGGGTAAATCGTAAGACTCTGGACTAAGGACATACAAACTGTTGTCACGATAAAGCAATGTTTTTTGACACCGCTCTTGCTAATATAGCCACACATCAAGAATATGTGTGATAAAAGTGAAGAGGTGAATAGGCAGAAGTGAAAGACAAGGGGAAAACGGATTTAATAGGTGAAATCATTGATACTAAAGCGTCACGTGGCTTTCGCTTGATTTTTTCCCGCTTCTCTTCTCATGCAGTTATTTGCTTAGCTTAACAGCCAATCAGAGTAATTTCTCTCGCTGATAGGCTCTGTGGCCAAAAAAGCCATCGACTAGGGCCGACTAGTGGAAACTGTGAGGGATACACCGCAACAACTGGGAACACAGATGACTCAACAGCTCTGCCATTGACAGATGGCGACTGTCTGACATTTGAGGCTTAATTAACTAGCAAGTAACATGGTCTTCTTACCATGGAAGGGTTTGCTGAATAGGAGAACTCAACTTTGAATACCCCAGTAAGGAGACACTACAAAACTGTCTTTGTAGTATTGGAGTCCTGTGGAAGTTTTCCTCAAGTGAATGAACATGATTTAAGTCAGGCCAATCATTGAGCTTCAAACCCTGACATGAGCGTTGAAACAGGGTTTTACTCCCTGGTCCTATACCTGCCATTGACAGATTCCTTCCTAATGCGTAAAGGACACAAGGACGGAATCTGTGGTCCTCATTTCGTGCATTTTGTGAAACTGATAGCAGGCTTTAACCGTCTAAGTCGGCAAACTGAGTGAATATCTTCCACTCTTACAGCCGAGACTCAGATGTAAGTGAATTGGGACAACTGTGCAAAAAAACTGTTCAGATGTTGTTTCTGAAGTTAACATGAGGCACAGAGAGAACACACTGTGAGTCTTTTTAGCAGAATATTCTCTCTTCGTGTTTCCCTGTACAGTGTTTCCCCCAAGTTACAGTAGAAGCACAAAAAGAGGGAATGTTGTACTTAAAAGGCTGTGACTTTGAAAGACATTAACTTGATTTGTCTTCACTTGGATAGCTGAAGCCTTGTCTCGACTTCAAATTAGCAACATTCCTGCCCAAAATAAGGACCGTCCCCACTACACATTACGAAGGGATCTTGTAATGGGCAGTGTGAGCAGGAAGAATTATCACAGCAAGCATATTTCGATGTTCATATGGGAGCCTGACTTTTGCCTTAAGACACGTTTGAGAAATCCTTTAAAAGATCATGTTTTTATAAACTAATATTAAACGCTGTATTGATTTACAAAACCGTTTTTCTTAATTGGCTTGGTATTCACTATTAGATTGCTTTTGGCTCTCATATTATGACAGATTTGAGCGCCGTTCACATTTCAACGCTGGAATAATGCCACCATGTTTTTCTTTTTTTTTGTTAAATGCTTTTCCCTCTTTAACGACTTCAAAAAAGCAAACATAAACAAACTGCTCAGATGACAGCCTTCTACTCCCGTCTTTATGAAGCAGAGATATGTGAGCGGAAAATAAACGCCTCAGTCTTCCTCACTGTTGTTGTCGGTGGCAGCAAGCTTACCGGACCGTGGCAGGTCAAAGAGTCATCGTCGGCTCTCTCGCACTGGCCGTCACACTCCACACACACCGACCCGTTGGCATACTCTCGAATATCCCTGAAAATGGACGGGAGGGATTAGGATGGGAGGGGAGGAGAGGGTGATACAAGGGGGTGAGAGATGGAAGGGAGCATAACGTTAAATTGTGAAACAGAACAAAAACGTCACTTTGTATCCTCCACCAATACAGATGTCAAGCGGTGAGTAGACACACATCTGCTCTCTGCCTCCGTTCTATAAATTAATCCTATAGCCCTGTCTGTAAGGAAACGTATTCTGTTCAACCTGCTGCCATCTGGCAAAAGATACAGAAGTATCTGCTGCCACACCTACAGTGCAGCTTCTTTCCTCAATCCATCCTCCGCACTCCTATACAAAAACATGTTATAAAGGGACTTCAACTCACATTTTGCTCTACAAGCCTGATGTTGTAACATGACTACTGAATGAACCTTTTGTACCTTTGCAGATGTGGCTCCTTGGTTGCACACATAAAGGGAGGACCTCTAAACCACCTGAACAAATAATTCACCACATTAATCAGACATAGATAAAGTAAGACATGCCTAACAACAATTATGTGGCTTGTAGGTGGAAATCACAAATGGTAAATAACACTTCAGTATCACATCAAACCCATTTAACCCACTGAGCAAAACAAATCCAAAAGACGTCAATTTAACATCTTTGTAGATGTTGAAAAAGGCGTCCACTGAGAAGCAGTCTTTTCGTAGGTTTGGTCTAAGCCTAAAAATCAAGGCCAAAAAAATCAGGGCCATCTCACAGGAAGGCACTAACAGGCACAGATTGTTCTTTGTTCCATCTGCAATTGGCTGTGTTGATATGGATCCTATGCTGTTTGTGTACAATGTATGTAATCTACTCTTAGCAATACATTCTTAAAAGGTTCAAAGTGAAAGTTTTTAGGAAAGAATTGTAGACATCTTTTCAACGAACTTTTCAAAGAACTTCTTGTGGCTAAAAGTTCTTACGATGACCCAACCTCAGTGCATGGTACATGCATTCAACCAGGTGAGCCACAAAGGCTCCCTGCTGACTCACTTTTGTACCTTTTGGCCACTTTTGAAATAATTGCATTCAAAAGACCCTCTGATCCCGGCTTCATTATTTATTAGCCTAATTTTACACAACATTTCAGATGTCAAAGAATTCTGCTTCCTGGTAACAATGTGCCAACAAAAATTATTTCCATTAAAAACCTCCAGTTCTGTGTAATGTTTCAGATGACTCCAAAGAAACTTTGGAAAATACAAAATACAAAATAGAAAAAAGCTCAACCTTTCACAAATAACAAAACACAAAAAGAAGAAAAAAAAATCACATTATGGCTTCATATTTTCTGTTATGAATGTCAAAATCGGTGGAAGTGCATTTTCCTTGTACTCGAATCACTTGACAACTTATGCAAAACAAAGAAAAAAAAAATCAATTGGCAATGATCTGTTGAATCCCTGGAAAATACTCATCTCAATGTCAATATGGCATTTGTATTTTCCTGAACGTTCTCTTTCAGAGCCCTCTTATTGCTGAACACAAGTTTGAAAATGATCCCTTACAATCAATAATGTCTGAATCAATTCAGAGTTCAGGATGCCGTTTCAGAGCTGAGAGCACAGTCAGAGGGATTGAGGCAGATAGAAGGATTACTGATGGACACATTCGTCGGTTTCAATCTGCCAGTATGAGCATTGTTTCTTACAGTGCTTACGTTGGAAATAATGCTCAGAGGATGTAGTAATAGCATCAGTAGGCAGTCTGAAACACACACACACACACACAGACACACACACTCCCGTCACACCCATAGGCATAATAACACTGATACCATCACGCGGGAGGCCAAGGCAGTTGAAAGGTGGAGTACCTGCGAGGGTTGCAACGTTTTCAAAAATCAATTAAATTAAGTGCCTTGTTATTCAATTTCTGCAATCCCCTTATAACAGTAGAACACCAGAATGGCCTCGAAAAGTCATTAAATGTGACCACAGCGCGGCTGAGCTGGCACTTTGCCTTTGTCACTGCAGGACAAGGAGAATTACTTTTGGGTACTTCTCTTTTGGTCAGTGAGGGAAAACAAAATGTTCAATCTCAGCACTAGAGAAAAAAAAAAAAACTGTCATTGGCCCAGTGGGATCTGAATCAAATTAGTATTAATTATGCTTCATCTGGCCTTCATAAAACCTTCCAGGAGACAGGGGAGGTAAGGCTTTGTCTGGGTGTGTGCTGGTTGAAATAATAAAGGCTGCAGTGTAGCTGGGAGATATCACTGACGCTTAAGACTTATAGGCTATTACATGATGTTCTGCTGCATTCGGCTTTTTCTGTGTTTCGGTACGTCTGCAATGAGACCAGGATACAGTAATACATTTGCAGTGAATAATAAACCTTTCTATGGATTTGAGGGGAAAAAATGAACATTCATTTCAAACAGCTTGTAGAAACAATCCGTTCTGCCAAACCTGCACATTCACACGAACAAAAAAGTACTGCGGGTTGAACAACGTCCAAAATCGCTTTGAATGCATATTGTTAACAACCGCTGACAAATCCATCGATGTCAGGCACTCGAAGCTCCTCATCACTTTGCTGCAGTTGGAGACATTGTCACTATGGTTTTCACGAACTACTGAGACTCACCACTTTTTTAGGATAAAATGAGTTTTACTGGTTCAGTGATTGTGGTTTAGAAAAGAGTGTAAATTCGAAGCAGTCTTTCGAATACGTCTGTCCTCCAAACCCTCCTTCACGGCTGATATGAAGCAATAGTGCATTCGTGTGTTGTGAGAATAATTGGAAAAATGAGTTCCGGATGAGAAAAAAATGTATCGATTGTCGATTCATGAAACAACTTGGAAAGCCTGCAAACATTTAGAGAAGCCCCAATATCTGCCTATTTTGACATCATGTACATAGAAAAATGGCAGACGAGAGAAAACGTTTGGTTGACGTTAAAAACATACAAAATAACGTTGTTATTTTGAACTACAGGGTGACTTGAATATTGGATTAGACTGGGACCCAAACACTAAAAAGACACCAAACAAAGGCACAAAACACAAAACACTTAAAGGAGACCTATTATGCTCGTTTTCAGGATCATCATTTTACTTTGGGTTACTACAAGAATAGTTTTACGCCTGAAGGCATGAATCATGCAAATGTGTGACATGGTTATGTAGTGTAATGTCACAAAGTCACAGAATTAAAGGTGGGCCTATTGATGAGGCGTTTCAGGAGCTGTGTTTTCTGCGGGAGAGAGGAGCTTCTGTTTGTTCAGACTTATTAACTTTTTAGATCTTTTACATGCACAAGAAAAAAAAAAACTGATAATAGGTCCCCTTTAAAGCGTGACTCATGAAACACACGATGTAAAAGACTCAGAGGACAAAAGGCGGGAGGTGCATTCAGTGCAGTTCTATATCAGGTTGACGACGTGCCGGTCGTGCTGGTAACGTCGTGGCCGGTGCTGACGTGCAGGTGGACAGGTAGGCAGGGCGT
Organism: Spondyliosoma cantharus; assembly: GCA_900302685.1. Classification (NCBI taxonomy): domain Eukaryota; kingdom Metazoa; phylum Chordata; class Actinopteri; order Spariformes; family Sparidae; genus Spondyliosoma; species Spondyliosoma cantharus. Next base: position 31,519 of record OMLP01003446.1, on the reverse strand, counting down.
GGCCCCGTGCGCAAGCAGTGACTGTGACACGCAGTGACACGCCTAGCCCCCCTGCCCCAACAGCACCCTCTGGTCTTCCTCATATCTGCCCGTCAATGATTCTTTGCTAAAGTACAGACTTTTAACTTGAAAGCATCCTTCCAGCAGTTCAATAAGGCAACAAAAAAATAAATAAAAATCTAAAACATCATTAATAAAACTCACTGGGGGAGCGGGTCTCGTCACCTTCCACTGTGAGGAGGAGGATGGCATCAAGCTATACTTCCTTTTAAAGTAAAGGCCCCCCTGTTGTTTTGAAACTCTGCAGGGGTGCCTTTTAAAACCACGAGTTACCACTATGTCTTAAATTGTTCTCTTCAGCCCGCGGCTCTTCAACATTATCCACAGTAAACATAAAAATGGAGGCCGAGCTTAAAAGTTGTAACAAAGAGCCTCGGGGTGTTTAAGTTTTGATGAGCAGGTCATGCAGCCGGTCTTCAAAGAACAGAGGATCAGCCGAAAATTCAACCTTTCCTATTCATAGCTAACTAGAGCAAGCCGATACATGTTTATGTATTTGTCCTCGATCTGATGACATTAGACTGCTGCTTCATTCTCTGGAAACCAATCTAGAGTATTCCTGCAGGGGTTGGACCAAGCACTTGATAAAGAAATCAGTTTGATCTTTGCTGACCTGGTAACCTTGTTGTCCGTCACTAAAATGATGAAAAGCAAATTCTTTACAAACCAAATTCAGAGGCAGATGTTTCCTGCATGTTTGAGATGACGCATGTACAGTTTTCTCCAGCCGTGTTGACTGCTTTACTAGACGTTTGTTGGATACCATAGAGATTTAAAAAAAAACACTTAAGAGTGTTGTGTGATTGACCTTATTGACCTTTGTGCTGCTGAGGGAGGAAGGAGGTCAGTGAACATGATGACCTTTCAGAGTAAGTAATTTTCTAAATCTGATAAAAATAGCTGAATTCAAAACATTATAAGAGCTTGAAGTAGCATCTACAGCAAACCTTGTTATAGTTGAAGGTTCAGCGTACAGGATTTAATGGAATCTATTGACAGAAATGGAATATCATATTCATTGTTATGTTTTCATTAGTTCCTTGACATTTTTGAGTGAATAAAAGTGTCCACTGAAAAAAATAAACAAAAACAGGTCAGCTGGCATCAATCCAAGGTGAGCCACAGTGTTTGAACTGACTGATCTGAAATAAAACCAGAAAACGCACTGGAACAACTGACAGTTTTCATCACAGCCTTCATTTTTTTTCCTTTCTCTCAAGACAGTTTGAAAAATTGCAGGCAAAATTTCCAAGTCAACAACCCAGACAGAGCCAGCTGAAAGAGAGCGGGAGGTCTGTGATTTAGTGGTTTTTATTTCATTTTGTGAGTAGAAAAAAAAGAAGAGTTTGCACAGGTGGTGAGTTGTAGAAGTTCTTGACAGCCTGGGCAAACTTTGAACTTCTAATGTGATTAGCACCTGAGGACAATTAGAGGACAACGCCTCCACGGCATCAACTCTGATCGCACCTGCTCACACTTAGCTTGGTACAGTTTATATCTGTAATCCATGTAATGATATCCAAAATCAAAGAGACAATATAATTTTTTAATTTTTAATTTTTAATTTATTTTTTTTAATTTAATTTTATATACTATTTTAATCCCAAATTGGGAAATTCTTTTTTCCACTCACATTACACACAGGTGCACACACACACACACGCAGTGTAGAGGAGATGAGCGAAGGGGCTGCCACACATGCCACGGCGCCCAACGAGCAGTGTTAGGGGTCGGTACATGTACATGTCTTACATGTTTCTTGACCGGAAATCTATTCTCACTTTTCTCATTCATTATCAAACAAACAACCGCAAAGAGGATACCGATGTGCCACAGACTCATGTTTGAAATCAACTCTTCATCTGCCATCTCCCTCAATCAATCAAGCAGCAAGAATGCAACCGAACCCCCAGCGGTACATACGTTTATCTAACCAGCAAACTGTAATCTACCAGTCAGGATGACACAGGGTGAACGTGCTCATGCATGTAAATGTATACGCATGCTCACGCATAACTCACCCTTCATAGAGATTGCAGGTATCCACGCAGGTTCGCCCGCGGCTGAAGAATCTGCAGGAGAGGCACTGGTCCGGGCCGGGACCCCAACACCCTGCGTCCGAACACAGCGGGTCACACACCATGTGCTCCTTCACTGCTCATAAAGCACACACAAAAAGAAGACATAATGACATTCATGTAGATTACATTTGCACTGCGATGACTCAGAAAAGAAGCCCTAAATTACCCCAAATGAGCAGCTTATAAAATTAGCCCAAATAGGCACATTATTTATGAAATGGGCTTGTCGTAGGCACACGCAATTTAAAAGGGTTCATTTTCGCATTAAATTTCCCCGCCTACGCAGAGCAGCCGTTAATTTGCAGTGGTTTATACATGTTTTTTTTTTTTTTTTGTTTGGGCGACTTTCTTAAACAATGGCAGCAGTAATTGCAGCGAGACGGAGGAACAGGTGAAGTGTTCAAAGGAGGTCTTTCTATTCGGTGAGCAAGAAATTGCACTGAACAGTCGCACAATAATTACTCTCCTGGATGAATTTGAAAGACAACCTTGGTCCTCCTGTGAAATGCTCCCATTCGATCCTGGCAACAGTGTTGTTCTAAAAACATCCGCGCACAACGGTTGTCCATTGTGCATGTATATACTCTATGTACTGTATTATATGAATAATTTCTATCTATACATAGTGTGTGTACGATACTGTGTGGTATAGTTCACTGTGGAGTAGGAGGAAGGTGTTGGCGCTTCATTATAAAAATGCTGAGCCAACAGTGACGAAGCAGTAGTGGGACCCTTAATGCACCTGCAGGTGCCATGGTGAGGCAAAAAAACGGAACCCCCGAACTTTACTGACTGTATTTATTTTTAGTCTTTCATCTCTACTCATAATTTAAGATGTCAAAAGGCTAAAACATGTTGACGGTGAATATTAAAGGGAAACCAATTTTGCCTTTCAGTTTCTTCCGTTCCTTCAGTGTTTCAACAGGTTCTTGTGAAAGGTCTTGATAAAGGTCTTGATAAAGGTCTTGATAAAGCCAACAAAAGCACTTCCCACTGACAGAAAACAAGTGTCTGAAACGTTTCGTCAGTAGACTGTGATTCTGTGACTTTGTGACATCACTGCGTCACCATCTCACAGATTTACATAATTTTCTATATTTACTAGAGAAGTGAAGCTAACTGGGAGCTGAAACGTGATAGAGCTGATGTAAGGGACGTACTCTCTGCTGAAGTTTGAGAGATGATAATTCACTTAAGAATAACAGAACCGGTGTGATGAATCAGACCTCTTTAATACACATGGAGAGAAGATCCATAGTGTACGCTCCAGACTTTCAGACTGACTCAATCAGTCTATCATTCCAGCATTGATCAAATTTTCCTCAGAATAATGACCCTGTAAAGTTGCCTAGGAGGGTGACTGCCAGCTGACTCTCACCTTATTTAAAATGTTCAATTCCCACATTCCCCCCTTTTGAGACAATGTGATGACACAATATAATCACATATAACTCACTTACTGATTCCAATAAAAGACGATGTTATTAACGAATGATTAGTTGAAATATAATAGCTCAAGTAATTAGATAACGATGTCCATTTTAGGTATTTAATTGGACCTTAAACGTGAAGGACATGATGACCAGCCGGTGATTTCTAAACTTCTATATAAAAGAAATGTTCAAGTCCCACATCGACCGGAGACACAATGAATGGTGCTGGCTCAGGTGTATGTGAGCTGACCAATCACAGCAGACTGGGTATTCGGGAGGGGGGCTTAAAGAGACAGGAGCTAAAACAGAGCGGGGAATATAATGCTGTGGCACCGGGCAGTACGAGAAAACAATATGTTTTTTAAGCAATAAAGCATATAAACTTACTGTCATAGCAAGCCAAAATAAAATGATGAACCTGAAAATGAGCATAATATCGCCCCTTTGAAACAGTTGTTTACCATTTCCATCAGGCCAAAAACATCAGCATCAGCGTTCAATGAACTACAAATCCATAGCCGCACAGTGTACAAACAAGTATTGTTGGCTGTTTTGGATAGTCATGTAAAGAATCCTCTGATTTACAAAAGGGACAAGCCTGAAACATGTCGGCTTGATTAACCTTGGATTGAATTCGGTGAAAGCGAGTGAACGCCCCCTTTACTAGCGGCCCATTCACAGTGAACAATCTGTATGCCATTCTGCTCCTGCCTCGGCGTTTCTCATACGCCGCCAACAGACTCAGGCCATTACATCGACTCTGTTCCACTCTCTTCTATGTCTGCATCTCTTATCTCTCTCTCTTTCTCCCTTTTGTCCCCCTTTGGCAGCCGTTTTTATACTTCTGAGAGCATTACAGTGACAAAAAGAGAGAGAGAGAGTGTTGAAGTAATGTGGTGACGGCGCTGTAGATACACCGGGAACTTTTATCAGTCCATCTGCATCTGACACTTCTCTTCCCTTTCTTTTCTCTTCTCTTCCTCTTTCTCTTCATGGATATAAAAAAGACCCCCTGCTGTTCTTCGAGGTCCTGGCCACATGTACGCCAAAGGCCATGCCTCCGTGTCAGCCGCGCTCAGAATGCTCAAAATAATTCTCACAGAAAGGATGCAGATATGTGGAGACATCACGAATCAAGTGTTTCCTCTGAGGGGAGAGGATGAAAGCTTCGCCTTTCACATGAGACAAAACTCTTTCGGGGCTTCCAGCGCCTCAGGTGAATTGACCAGGTGGAGAGAGAGACGAGGAGGAAGGAGGAAGGAGGAATGATGGGTGCTGAGAGAAAAAGAAATAAACATGTGTGGAGGTGAGGCTGGATGGCTTTTTAACTATAAAGTACTTCCTAGATCAAAAAGAAGGCAACTT
>OMLP01003438.1:7724-22780 GCA_900302685.1 Spondyliosoma cantharus | reverse complement strand
CTCCTCGCTTAGCTTTAGCATCTATAGTTCTGGTTAAACGTCTGGCTGTATTAGCGTCCCTTCCAAAGAGGGAGAGTGGTGAAGACCACCATGCACAGCGGGGAGGACAGCCACCATGCAGCATACGACCAGCAGACAATGCTCTGGTCGGCAGCGGTAAACGGTTCGCCTCGACCGTGGTGGAGACGCCGGATCTGTGCTCGGACGCTAGCAGCAGATACAACGACCCGGAAGTGGGCGGGCCAAAGAGGCAGGAAGCGAGAGGTCAGGAGGAGGGACACGGCCTACTTTTATCCCCTCTGTAGGAGCAGTGATTGGCTAATAAGCCAGAGGGCTGTGGTGCAGCAAAACCTAAAGTTTAATATGGCAGTGGTGCCTCATACCACTACATATGTATATATATATACAAGAGCATATGATTACAATGGAGAAAAGTCAACATATTGACATGCTCAGAACTAAGGCTTGCCCTACGCTTTGAGGCAATGTTCCCATCAGCAGAGAACAAACGCTCTGAGAGTGTCGATATTGCTGAGATCTCCAGAAACGTCTTCGCCAGCTTTGCCAAGGTTGGATATTGTGCTGCATTTGTTTTCCACCATGGCAGTGTATTCTCCTTCTTGGAGAGAGGGTGTTCTCCAAAATACTGCAAGACTTAGCTGCTCATCCTCATCCTCCTCATCACTGGTGCTGGAGCCTGATGATGATCCCAGAATACTGTTGACGAATGATCCATCTTTTGTAGCTGAACAGTCTTCTAATGTGGTGGTGGCTTCATTTCCGCTTTCATTGGACTGTCTTGCTTCCTTTTTGACAGCTAGTGCCATGGACTGAATTGTACTTTGTACCTTAAACACCTCTTCAGCAGGCAGGAATTTCAGTTTCCTAAACCTTGGGCTGGTTTTGCACCAGCTGTGGAAGAGCAGAGAGAGTTACATACTGTTCCCCACTCAGAAACTGTTTGGCTCTTGGATTGACTGCAGGATCGGAAAGAGCTGCGGTCAAGGGGCATCTTTGTTCAAGGAGCCTGGAAGGCATGTGATATGTGCTGTTCCACCGAGTACTTAAATCCTGAATCAACATGAGTGGTGGCATTCCCATTTGTTGCTGCTTTTCTTTGAGTTTGGTACAGGCCAGCTCACTCTTCTTAAAGTGTTCAACCAGGCATCTCGCAGAAGCAACACAATTAGCGATGGTTTTGTTGGTTTTAAGTGTACTCTATACAACTAAATTCAGAGTGTGCCCTGAGCATCTCACAGAAGCCCACCCATGCTTCTCCTTCAAAATTATTGCTGCCGCCACTACATTGGCCCCATTGTCATGGACAACTGCCTTCACCTTTGAGAATGGAATATGAAATTTGGCAGTGGTCTCCTCCAGCCGGTCTGCAATATTGGCAGCTGTGTGCCGAGAGGCACTGTTGTTAGGGAGAGGGACGTCATCTCCCAATCTTCCCCCAAGAAGTGACAGGTCACCCCAAGATAGGCCTCTGTGGCCACACTAGTCCAGATGTCTGCTGTCAATGCAACACACTCTGTGTACTGAAGGACATTTTTCAGTTTCTTATTTCTTGGTGCTTCTTCTCCATCATATTTGTGAAATAAGTTCTTGATGGCATGCTGTACTAAGTTGTGAACACCTTTCTAAATCCCTTGTCCTCCACCATGGACAGTGGCCGCATATCAGTGACCAGCATATTCATATACTCTATTAGCAAGGCAGCTTCTTCAACAGTGCATGATGGAGCTGGGTGAACAAAGCTGTCCATGCGCTGCTGTGATAAAAATAAAAATGTATTAATATGCATAACAAATGTCATGATATAAATTAGCCCTATACTCACTTCAAAGTAAACATCTTAATATAGATTTGTGCATCTGTAGCATTAACCATTGCTACCAAATTAACCTATTAATAATGCCTAACTTGCCTGCCATTAAAGCTGTTTAACCCTTTTAAAGAGTAGCTTGATATTTTCTTACTCTTGTATTGTTGTACTATTCCTCTCTTTCAGATCCAGACCAGGTCAGAGAGCTTCAGACTCTTTGCTAGCTCATTGGAGAGAGACATTGTGACAGCCCATCTTCACCATCGGGCCAGCAGGAGCTCTTTCCTGGGAGTGGCGTGTTCATCTCATTGTTCCGCCTTCCGGGTACAGTGTGGGACCAGGAAAAAAAAAAACCTCAGTACACTTAGTTTATATGTACACATTACAAACATAACTCGAGACAACTTGCACCGGGTGAGGGGGGAAAGGGGGTTGGAGGTGTTCCAGCACTGGCAGGCAGCCAGCCACAGTGCTGTGCAGCCAGATGGGTGGTGGGGGGCTATCCAGATTAGATTATGATTGTTTGGGTTAGTGCGGGCAGTTGCATTTCAATGGACAACTTACTCTATTTGTCCATTCTGGTCTCCAAAACGATCCATACGCCTCTGCAAAGACAAAAGCCTCTCCAAGATGTTTTCCATGCCGCGGTTTATAGTCACAGTCTGAGCGTTAACAGCTCTTTCCAAGATGTATTCCATGTTGCGGTTTATAATCACAGTCTGAGCGCTAGCAGCTCTGCCCACTCCATCAAATATTTCGGGCAGCTTCATGGGGCTTTGGACTGCTGCCACTCTCTTCTGAATTTCCTGATACACCAGGGCAATGCCTAATCCAATCAGCAGATAGCCTGATATCATGGTTCTGAATAGGTAAACATCTTCGATGTCCTCTACGGAAAGAATCGCCAGGCACACGACCCTCCACTTCTCCCACGAGTCCATCGTGTAACCAGCGGCGAGCGTTCCGGGTGGGCAGGTTCCCCCGAAGCCGAGCTTCTCGTTGAGAAGATTCTGTCAATTGCGTTGAGAGACCAGTTGACCAATTCCATGATTTAGATTTAGAGAGCAATGCGGAGAGAGGCTCCCAAGTTTAAGACAAGACAAGAGAGACGTAAGAAGCAAAGCAGGGAAGACAAGTGGGGAGAGATGGAGAGAAGTGTCCGTCTTCGTTGAGAGCAGGAAGAGTAAAGCTGACATTAGCACAACTTGTTTGTGTGGTTGTTCAGTTACATTATTATACCACATCTTATCCTATGCAAAATACTAGTATATAATGCCAGAATAAAGTATATTTTCCAAAAGAGTAATGAACAGAGCTGCTCTGTGTGTGAAATGGAGACTCCTCAGATGAAGCTTGAGCGTGCACTTGGACCCAGTTCTCAACAGTTGCAGTCGCCTCTTCAAAGCAGCAGTCAGCTGATCCCAGCTTCCACTGTCTAAACTGATATTCGAAAATCTGCCTTACAGCATACAGCTGTTGGGTGAACTCCCATTTGCTTTTCCATCTCCTGTAGTCTTCTGCATTACAGAAACTAGTTATTTTTCTATTGTTGTCCATTTATACACTCTAAACAGCCTTCTTGAAATTCATTTTTCCAGTTTGTCAGCACATTGGCTCTCAACTCTTCCTATTCTCTGCTCACTGCTTCTCAGCACAGAGAGTTGAAACTGAGGAGGTTTAATAGGGTTCAGATGCCCTCCTCTGTGTCTCTCACTGCCTGTCTGCCCACCTACAGATCTTACTCCACACACCATAGACAGTCACTAGCCCCATTCACACAGCCGTTTGCATGCGGGGTTCCTGCGCCAATTCTCCGCTTCCTCCTCTGTGGGAAAGTTTCAGAGGCAGCGAGGGGGGAAATTTCGCTCCGGCCCTGATCCTCCTCTGAACGTAGTATCAGGGACGCCTTATTTTTGAACCGCCCCAGTGTGAACAGATAAGCCAGCGGCGCGGAGCGAGGGCGTGTCGGTCGGACGGTCTGATAACTGCACAGGTCTCTCACTCAACTTAATAAAGAAAAATTTCCCACGAAGCAACGTTACATTACCGAACAACAGTAACATAGTAACTGTAACTGTCTATGGCAACTTATATGAGGAAAAAAATACTGCAGATATACGTGGAGAAGCCTCCGTCCTCCTGTCTGTCCTCCCGCCTTAACTCGAGTGTTTGTGATGAAAGTAAATCACCGTGACCGTCAGCCCTCTGGCCGAGAAGTCAGTGTGCTTTCCTCCAGAAAACAGCCTCCCTCCTCGCAAAGGAGTCAGACAGCGTTCTGTTTACTGATATCGATTATGTATGTCTTTTATAGCGAAAAACTTAACTTTGTCACTTCCAGGATGTTTGGTGGGTCAGGATCTCAGTCACTGCACATTATAACAGCATCCATATGATTAGAAACTGTCAGCGGGTTTAGATTGACAGGATGACATCGGGAAACACCAACGTCATCATCATGACGCATACTGTCACGCCTCTTTAGGAGCCGCAGTGCCATATGCATATGCACTGCGGATTGATGCAGAACTTCAGAGCCTGGAGGCATCTAACATTCTCTCCAAGGTTGATTGGAGTGACTGGGCTACACCCATTGTTCCAGTGATTAAAAAAAGAAAAAAGGAAAAGTGGAGGTGTTCACATATGTGGCGATTTCAAAGTGAGCATAAATCCGGTGCTGCGTACTGTACAGTGTCCTCTGCCACGAATCGAAGACATCTTCTAACCATCAATACCCATAAGGGATTGTACCAGAATAAAAGGCTTGTATTTGGCATTGCATCAGCTCCTGTCATCTGGCCATCCGATGGAGCAAGTACTTCAGAATATACCAGGAACGTAGTGTTATCTTGATGATATCTTAGTCACAGGAAAGAATGATGATCATCTCCAAAACCTAAGCAAAGTGCTCAAAACACTTAGTGACTATGGCCTACGGGCGAAGAGAGAAAAATGCGTTTTTTCAAGAGTGAGATATCATATTGTGGCCACGTCATGACAGATTTGGCTTGCATAATCACAAGACAAAGTGGAAGCGGTGCTAAAAGCCCCCAGACCAGAAATGTGTCAGATCATACCTGGGCCCTGTCAACTATTACCACAAGTTCCTACCAAACCTTGCTTCAGTATTGCATCCACTGAACACACTGCTACAGGTGGGAACCAAATGGGAGTGGTCAGAAAACTGTGAAAAAGCCTTCAAGGACACAAAAAGACAAATAACTTCTGACAAGCTACTTACCCATTATGAGTCATCATGGCCCATACGCCTGGCATGTGACGCGTCTTCTTATGGCATTGCCGACCTCCTGTCACACACTATGGCTGATGGTTCTGAGCGTCCAATTGTATATGTGTCAAGGTCTCTAACGAGTGCAGAGTGCAATTATGCACAGATCAACAGAGAGGCCCTTAGCCTAGTGTGCGGCATAAAGAAGTTTCACCACTACCTTTATGGCCAAAGGTTCACCTTAGTGACAGACCACCAGTCTGGTATCCATCTTGAACCCTAGGAAAGGAATCCCAGTGATGTCAGCCACCTGACTACGACAACGGGCGCTGTTCCTGGGAGCTCACTCATATGACATCGAGTTTAAGGGTACGAAGCAACACTCAGTGCGTTTACATGCACAGCTTAGTCGGATTACAGCCATAGTTTGACTATGCTACTCAATTGGACAACTGCAATTGTCCGAGTATACATGCCTGTGAGAAAATCGAATTATTGGGCCGAAGCATGTCATATCCCAGTACGATAGGTGGCGCTGTACCAATTTCAACTAGTGGTAACAGAGCCACCTCCGGCTGACCTCTTTACGTCGCCAGCAACAACAAACTCTGCCTCGGAATTCAAGAAAGATGGCGTACGAAGAGCAAGATGAAGCTACAGCTTTGTACATTTTCGTATGTGATGTACATGATAATTCAACAAACTAGATTCACAATGGCGCTCCTGCTTGCGGTGATTTCAGAAGAAAGACGCCGATCTCTCCATTAATCGTCTCCCTCTACTTCCGGCTCATGGCCCCGGGGAAAAAATCTCGAGCCTGCGCAGAACACAAAATCCAATCCGATCTGATGTAACATTTACATGCACGGGTAATGCGACTATCAATCGAATAATCTAATCTCGGCTATAGAAATCCGATCTGGTCTAGTAGTGCCTCCCAAACTTCACAGTAGAGTGTTGGAAAATCTACATGAAGGTCACCTTGGCACAGTTAAAATGAAAAGCCTCGTCCGCAGTTATGTATGGTGGCCGGAAATTGATAGACAGATTGAGAACATCACCAAGACATGTGCAGGATGCCACAATGTTCAGAATGCACCCCCACCGGTACCCTTACACCCGTGGGATTAGCCGTTGGCACCCTGGCGAGAGTGCATATTGATTTCGCTGGGCCATTCATGAACTCCATGTTCTTACTAGCTGTGGACACCCACTCAATATGACCAGAGGTGATACAAATGAAATCCACAAACTCAGAAAGGACCATTTCTGTACTCAGGAACATCTTTTCCAGAAACGGCCTGCCTGAGAAAATTGTGAGCGATAATGGTCCACAGTTTACTTCAGATGAGTTTACACTTTTCATGAAGATGAATGGCATCAAGCACTTCAAGTCCGCTCCACACCACCCTGCAACGAATGGGTTGGCAGAACAGTTTGTTCAAACCTTTAAGAAGTCAATCAAAACCATGGGAAAGGAAAACGTCACCCTTCAGCATTTTCTTTTTCTTTTTGTGTAACGGAACTCTGTCCATTCAACAACAAATCAAACTCCAGCAATGCTGTTTATGAACAGGCCTTTGTGATCTCGCATTGACCTCCTAAAACCCAACTTGCGGAGGGAAGTGCAGAACAAGCAATTCAACACATTGCTCAGTGGGGCAGCAATGAGTTTTGATGTTGGACAGCAAGTTCTGGCACGTGACTATCGAGAAAACAAGTGGACACCGGGACGGATTGTTACAAGAAATGGGCCACTGATGTATGAGGTGGATGTTGGAGAGCAGACATGGAGACACCAAGTAGATCAGTTACTGAACGTGCAGCCAAGCAGCACCTCTGAGCTGCCTGCATCCAACCAACAAGACTCAACACCAGACTCACCGCCAGAACCACTGCTCAGTCCTGTTCACGACACCCCAAAAACCACGACACCTGCAAAGGAAAGCGTGTCCCCAGAGATAGAGCTGAAACAATTACTCCAGTAACTCGAATAATTCGATTACAAAAAATGTTCGAAGCAAAATCTCTGCCTCGAGGCTTCATTTAATTCCTATCACCCGTGTTATGTGGCCTGCTTAGCTCAGGGATATTTTTTCCACACGGACTGTTATTGCGAACACACACCGCTACGTTCAGAATTGAGTTGGCACGATGGCAGAGGGCCAAGAAACCATCCGTAAAGGACAGAGAATGTCCAAAATTTGGGATCATTTCACGCTTTAAAAAGAATATAACAAAGTGCAATGAGTCTACTGCAAAGCAGAACTGGTGTACCACAACAGCACATCAACATGATTCAACATCTGAACTGAAAGCATCCAGTTGTTAACATCAGCTCACCAAGCGCCGCCGACACAAGCTAACGCAAAGATTGATGTTAGCTAATTTAACGTAACCATCGCTAGTTAGAACGTATGGTATTTGTAGAGGCTGTAGCCTGATGTCAGTATGACTAGATATCATGTTAAGATGTGGAAACTAATTTGTGTTAAATTGCAAGAGAGTAATAGCCTACTCCAAATAACTCCTTTACACACACACACATACACTCAGCTCGTCTCTCTCACTCTCCCTCACGCACACGTGCACACACAATCAAACACACACGTTTATTCCCAGTGTTAGGAATAGTTGGAATAGATACCTGTATGTTTTTTTCAGGAATAAAAGCCAATTGCCTGGTCTATTCAACAGGCCTGTCATTTTCGTTATGCATTATTTGGTATTGTTGTTTGATAATGCAAAATAATTTTTTATTAGATTACTCGATTAATCGATAGGATAATCGTTAGAATACTCGATTCTAAAAATATTCAATAGCTGCAGCCCTAATGTGTCTTTACTCCTTTATGGAAGTAAACCAAATATTTTTGGTTTATGGTCAAAACAAGACCTTTGACTATGACATCTTAGGCTTTGGGAAACACCCATCCCCATTTTTGACCATTTTATAGTCCCAACAACTGTCGAAATAATTGAGAAAATAATCAACATGGAAAGCAATCATTAGTTGTAGCCCTACCATGTTCTGTGGATATAGGTTATGTGTGAATTTAGTCCTAAATTTGCCTGATGCCTGATGTCTTGTCTCCTTAAGGTGCCGCAGGAGAGCCCAGCCAAGAAGACGCGCCTCCACTGTGATGTGGACAACAACCTGATCACTTCCACCACACCAAACACCAACACCCCTCGGAAGACTATCAGCAGGGTTGGCAGGAGAGGCTCCCTCAATGGACGTAAGTGGCACTCAATGAAACAAGGAAAGAAATTAAGTCATTTTTTTTGGCAACTAAACTTGTTACTTGACCTCTGCAGAAGCAACCAATCATGATAGGAGTAAGGAGAAGCCCAATGGCAGCCTGGAGGAGACGACGGCCGTCGATGTGCCCACCAGCCCGCCCAGAACTACCCTTCTTGGGACCATCTTCTCCCCTGTTTTCAACTTCTTCTCACCAGCTAAAAATGGTAAACAATCCTGGAAGAAGCCTGTACCCATGATTCATGGGTAGTACCTTAAACAGAGACCTGATTCAAACCTATAATATATCTGTGCTCAAATAAAATGTGGAATCTGTGCTGTTATAAAGTGTATATTAGTGAAATCTACAGTAAAAAGTTCTCTAATCTGATGTTCCACTGAACGCTGTGCACTTCTATCATAAGTGATGTCTTTTGTGTCAGTTATTACAGGATGATGCAGAACTCTAATGACTCCTCTTTGCATTTTTTTTCAGCCTCTTCTGGCTCAGACTCTCCAGACCAGGCATTGGAGGCTGAGGAGATAGTCAAGCAGCTGGAAATGGAGCAGCCTGTAGAGACGCCCACCAGCACAGCCACATCCACACAGGAAGTGTGTGCCACCACTAACTTCTACTCTAGTGTATCACAGCTGCCACCTCTGCGACCGCCGCACATCCCTGAGGTGTCACCCGCAGTAGTGGAAGGAGGGCTCGAGGCTGATCCTGATCTGCCACCCCTCACAGGTAGATAACGCAGTTGAGAACATGTGGTTGGGAAACATTAAGAGTCTTACGTAGGTGACAGTTGCTGGCTCTTCTTATATTGCTACTTCTTTTTCTCATCTTGTTCTTGTTGTGGTCCAAGCTCCAGGCTCCAGTCCAGAGATGACGTATGTGGACGCTCCCCCCACCACAGTACCACCAGAGGCATCCTATGAGGAAGACTGGGAAGTGTTTGACCCGTGAGTTAAACACGGCAATCATAAAATGCTTAGTCTTATAGCCAGACCCCATTGAAGTGAATTTACAACAAGACCAGACAGTTGATATTGGTCAAAATTTAAGTTATGGCCAGTGATATCCAGAACACTAATCTGACATCTGAACCAATAACAATGCAACAGAGCTATCATCACCACAGAGAATGCCTTCAGTTTAACGAGATATAACAATACATTTGTCAGTGACAGCAGTTATTTAATTGTGAGTGTAATCCAGTGTCACTAGCATGATCATCTGGGGGGAATTAAAAATATTTTTTTACTTCCACACATTTATGATCTTTGATTTCAGACCGACCAGCTAAACTGCTCAGTCATGTGTAGCTTTTCTTATCATGTACGTTAAAGTTCTACTGAATCAACAATCATATTGTGTGAACAGTACCTGTGTTTCTTATTACAGGAAATTTGAACAAATAATATTGAGTCAGAAAAATACAGTTGTCAAGTAAAATGCTTTTTGACACTCTTATATAATAGATGATTAATCCTCCTCGTTGTTGTCTTCTGTGGCTGCACAACTGCTAATGTACTTATTTTTCAAATCAGGATGTCCTGATTGGTTAGCCATTGCACTTCATACAGAGTAAATGCAAGCTTGCAGCATTATACTGCAGGTTAACAATCCTGAAAGCACCTTTTACAATCTTGAAGTACAGTAATTGTTGTGATTTCCTGTATATTTTGACCCTGTGCAGCTTCCATAGCCTACCCTTTGAATGACAGGAAGTGGAGATTTATTGTGGAATTTTCTGTAGCGTGAATGAACAAGCACACAGCAGAGCAACACAGTTGTTTTAAGGTTGTTTTAGATATTGCCAAGCCGACACTTAAGGCACAAAGAGCCGTCTCATATCTCATATGTGGTTATAATGCCAAGAAAGTTAAGATAAGGGTAATTAAGACTTAAGATGGCCTCTACACAACCATTGTGTTAGTATTCCACTTTGCATAGATTATTAATGTTTTAAATTGACTTAAAGTTGTTTTTATTTATAGGTATTTCTTCATCAAGCACGTCCCTCCACTGACAGAAGAGCAGCTCACACGTAAGCCAGCCCTGCCACTGAAGACACGCAGCACGCCTGAATTCTCTCTGGTCCTGGACCTGGTCAGTCTGAATATATAACACATTATTTTTTCCTTCCTTAATTTGTATGATTATTCAAACTCTTATTTTGAAGCATGTCACACGGTTTCTTAGTATTTTCTCTGTTTGGGTCATCAGGATGAAACTTTGGTTCACTGCAGTTTAAATGAGCTGGAGGATGCAGCACTTACCTTCCCTGTCCTCTTTCAAGATGTCATTTACCAGGTAAGTTCTGAGTCAGAGGAATGTTTTCCCTTGTTTATTCCATGGTGCCACTAGAGGGGGATAAAGTCCTATTTGTACAGGAAACGTGTACTTGTCAAACAGTTGAAGAAATGTTCTGTTCAGTGGACAAAATAAACTATTATGATGCCGATTAGTGTGTGATTAAGGTGTCCATGTGTGTCAATGTTAATGGTGAATATTTACTCATCCGTGGTGTCTTGTCATGTGCAGGTGTATGTGCGCCTGAGGCCGTTCTTCAGAGAGTTTCTGGAACGTATGTCTCAAATCTATGAGGTGAATATAACCCTGCCTACTCCAAAAGTTGATCTTCATTGCATCAGATTTGAAAGTTAACCTTATTTTCTCTCTTTCCCAGATCATCCTATTTACAGCCTCTAAAAAGGTGTACGCAGACAAACTGCTC
The DNA here is from genome assembly GCA_900302685.1 of Spondyliosoma cantharus. Taxonomy (NCBI): domain Eukaryota; kingdom Metazoa; phylum Chordata; class Actinopteri; order Spariformes; family Sparidae; genus Spondyliosoma; species Spondyliosoma cantharus. Next base: position 11,744 of record OMLP01003438.1, on the reverse strand, counting down.
AACATCTTGGATCCTAAAAAGCAGCTAGTGAGGTACCTTGTGTTTTGTGTTATAAGCTGAATGAAAAGTGGTCAAAAAGCTGTATGTAACATTAGTGTTGGCGTGTGCCACTGTTGAGGTGTCAGTGTTGTGGTTTTTCTGAATTATTGATTGCTCTGACCTTGTCACTGATTGATTTTTCTCTCTCTCTCTCTTGTCCCGCTTTCCTCCCCTTACTGTGACTTTAGACACAGGTTGTTTCGTGAGCATTGTGTCTGTGTCCAGGGAAACTACATCAAAGACCTCAACATCTTGGGCAGAGATCTGTCAAAGACCATCATCATCGACAATTCACCACAAGCCTTTGCATATCAGGTGAATACCAAATGCTAAACCATCAGCTTTATGTTTTATGCAGCTGGTTATCAACAAGCATCAGTTTCATCAAAAAAGAAAAAGTTATTTCAGAAAATTAAAAATGGAGCAAACGTGCCTTTCATTTTGAATAACTTTCCGTCCACTCAGTCATTGATGCAAAAAGCATGGCGCTTCTATAAAAATACATCTGGTAACGACAAACTTTCTCACACATCACATCTTGATTCTGACCGATTCAAATGGAGCTACAACAATTAGGCAGTTTATTGATTGAAAGGAAATAAGTTACCAACTATTTTTGATAATTTGGTGGTTTCACCCTCTTAGACATGAGGATTTCCATCTTTTTGTTGTAATTTCAGATTTTAAATGAGTATCTGGGTTTTACACTGTAGGTTGGACAAAAGAAGCAGTTTGAAGTCACCATTAATTGACTGATTAATTTTGAAAATTATTGTTAATGAACATAGCCATAATCTCAATGTAGAACAGTTCTCGAAGATTTCTTCTTTCCTGACTGCAGCGTGTGGCTTCATTGTATCCTGCTGGCCTAAATTAGGCAGCTGCTGCCACATCTCAACTTGTTATCAGTTTCTTTACCGGATGAGTCTTTAACCAAACCCCTCACTCAGATCTGCGGTGGTCGCTGTCTGCTATAGCTCAACTGCATTTCTACAGGATTTCATTATGGTGATAATGATTTCTGGAAAAAAATGACGTGAAAACTAGTCTGACACTAGTGGATGCGCTTGTTATTTCCAGCAATTGCACTTTCTCACACTGTGGGAAACTCTGGTTTATTATTAATTCTGGTTAAAATATAATGTAAAAAGACAATATGTGGTAACTAATGTTATTATCCCAACAGTTGTCCAATGGGATTCCCATAGAGAGCTGGTTCATGGACAAGAATGACAATGAGCTGCTGAAGCTGGTGCCCTTCCTGGAGAAGTTGGTTGAGATGGTAAGATGTCCTTACCTGCTATTGTAGGATCTTTTACAACATTATATATTGTATAGCCATAATATTTGACTTGTTCAGTTAATCTAATTTATCCTTTCAATTTCCTCCTGCCCTGGTTTCTCCTGCCTGCTGAACTCATCAGAACGAGGATGTGCGGCCGCACGTTCGGGAGAGGTTCCGACTTCACGACCTGTTGCCCCCAGATTGAACTGGACTCTGTCTCTCGGAACGGGACAACAGGAAAAGACTGAAAACAACATGCCTGTAAAAAGCCCCCCTTTGGATTACAAACTACAACATTGCCATTACTGTTAAAGTTTTAGCCTTTTTTTTTCTCTTTCTTTTTGTTTTATTTTTGTTTTTAAATCCACCGTTGCTTTTTAAAAAAAGAAAATTTCAAAAGAAAAACGTTTTTAAAGATCTGGGCAAAATTTTCTAAATATCTACTATATAAAGATGAAATCACACACACTATGAACAAGCCCAGGTAAACTCCTCTTTTTGACTGACTCTCCAGCTGTGGAGCTGGATATCGTCTCCACACTAAATTCTGAAGTCTTGGTGCTGGTTTAGTGGATATAAAAATGCCACCTGGTAAAGAGGAACTCCACCCCCACCGAGTCCCTGAACCCAAACCATCCCCCTGGTGCTCACGCTGTTGACACTGATGAATAACGACACTCTGTGGCTACAGACCATTTTCAGCAGGAATGACTGGCCTGTAAATCAATCTGTGCATGTGTGTATGTTTACTCCTAGCCACACACACACACACACACTCACTGATTTGGTGTTTGGCAAACCTACAATCTGTAGCCTTTGAAATCATATGCATTCCTCCGTAGCCTAGTCAAGTTTCTATTGTTGGTTGCAGTTTTTTTCTGGTAAAACTGGTGTTTCATTGTTTTAAAAAAAAAAAAAAAGGAAAAAAATAGAGCGTTTCAAAATGTTTTACTTCTGTTTGTAAGATATGATATTTTAAAAGGAGTCATGTAAGTTTTATTGTAAGCCTTTTTCCTATTATGAGAACATGGGTGCGTATTAATGATGACAGTCCACTGCATAGTCATGAAATGGAATTAATCCAGGACTTTAAGTATAGTTCGTTCTAACAAATAGAGGTTTAAATCGGTGTTTTGGCTTCACTGTGGACACAACATGGCTCCTTAATTAAATGTTAGGATTAAGAATCTTCTTACTTGTAAATCTGACATATTGTAAAGGTTTGAGGGCATTCATTTTCAAAATGACACATGTCAACGTTAGCCTTTCTTTGATAATAGTATTTGATTTGTCCTTTGTCTCTAATCAGTATTGTCTTTTGCTCCTAATCAAGTATTCTGGCTAAATCAGAGCTCTGTTTCTTTCAGTTGTGTACTTTGATGGCTATGTCAGTAGCATTATGACTAATGTAGCACATCTCTGCCAGTGTGTCATGAAGTCTGCCCGTGGTAGAAATTTATGGCCAGACCCTGTACCAGCCATATCTGGCACCAGCAACATACTGTTTTAACGGTCACAGCTCGGCTGACTGCTCCTCTTCCTGTTTCATACTTTTTTCTCTTTTTTTTTTTTTCTTTCTTTTATATGTTTAAAGCATTGTGTTGAAGAATGGTAACTATATGAATGTGTATCTGCCCGGACACTCAAGCCAAACTGACATTTTACTCCTCTGTTGTTTCAACTTGATTTGAGACAAATAGTCAGCAGAAATGTAGATGTTGTGTCTGCATCATTTACAAGACAGAAAGCTCAAAATCAGCCATACACTGCTGTCTTCTGTCATCACCCAAACTCCTCAAGAGTTGACTTGAATCTCCGTGATAATTTGGCATGCGTCGTTGAACTCGTTTCGGTTCTGTTTTAAATCAAAAGTGCATTTTATGTTGAAGATGTTAAAGCAAATGTGTTTGGTTTTGTCTGGGTTACCTGTACAGTGCCATATGATTCTACTCCCCACACGTGCACTCTCCCCCACCCCCCCCTAAAAAAAAAAAATTTTAAAAAAAGCTGATGGAAAGAGACAATCAGACCTCAACGCTCTGCAGATACTGAAACCTGGAGACACCCACCCCTCCCTTATTTCTTTCAGTGTGCCGTATGTGTTGTGTACTGCGATTCCTTTGAGTTGTGTTCCCCCTCATGAATAAATTTGCCAGGTGAATCCTGCTGTGCCCTGCCCAAAACAATCCCCGCTGCTCACTTTAACGCAGGTTCTGTTCAGCGTCTGCCCGTCTTTGCCTTTTGTTCACCAGAAGTCGGGAGCTCTCCAGAAGTTTAGAATTAGTTTGTATTCAAGTAAAATTGTTACAGGGCACAATGGTGTTTACTCAGACATAATGTTATGAGTACACATGTCCAGACTATGAATGTAAAATTGTACATGGGGTGACGTCTTAACTGTCTTTCCGAATTCCTTGTTGTGTTCTCGATCAAAATCGATGAGGAGGGATGGCAGCTCGCGTCTGTCGTTCACATGTTGAAGAGGAGGCAAGAACAATGTGCATGGAAGAGGAAACGTGTCTTGAGGTCCCACCATGGTAGCCCCCTCCCTACCCCCCCTCCCCATGACCTCTCACCATCCTGACTGCCAGCTTTTCGTATGCAAGCCTCACCTTTTAGAGTGTGATGTAGCCCAGGCGTGCTCGTCTCCTCAGAGGGCTGTGTGATTATGTATGATGATCAGTCGTGGCTCGTTT
>OMLP01003436.1:18465-36383 GCA_900302685.1 Spondyliosoma cantharus | reverse complement strand
ATGAAGAAAATGATGAAGAACAAACTGAAGAAAGAGCACCAAGCTGCATGTCAGTCAAATCAGTCCAGTCACATGTTTCTGAAATATCTATTAAGTCTGCAAAGAGAGCACCGAGTGCTTTGTCAGCTAAATCAGCAAAGTCTCATGTTTCTTCAAAATCTATTAAATCAAATGCTTCTGAGGCTTGTTCTGGGAAAAGTAATGGCGCTCCTGATGAAGGAGATGGTGAAGATGAATCTCAAGATAGAGCACCGAGTGCCATGTCAGCTAAAACAGCAAAGTCGACTATTTCTGCCAAATCTACAAAGTCAAAAGGACTGGATGGTCCAACTGAAGAAAATATATCTGATCGTGAGGAACATGTAGAGAGAGCTCCAAGCAATCTGTCAGTCAGATCGGGAAAATCAGCAAAGTCAAATGTTTCTAAAACATCGAGAGCATCAAACATTTCTGAAGTTCCCTTGGACGATGCTGTTGACAATCCTCAGGACAGAATTGTTGAAGGGGAGAATGAAGGTAGAGCTTTAAGCTCAATGTCAGCCCAGTCAGATGAGTCAAATATGTCTACAAGATCAAATAAGTCAAAATGTTCTGCTCATATTCCAGCTGAAGAAAGCTTTGAGAGCCCTGATGAAGAAAATGATGAAGAACAAACTGAAGAAAGAGCACCAAGCTGCATGTCAGTCAAATCAGTCCAGTCACATGTTTCTGAAATATCTATTAAGTCTGCGGAGAGAGCACCGAGTGCTTTGTCAGCTAAATCAGCAAAGTCCCGTGTTTCTACAAAATCTGTCAAATCAAATGCATCTGAGGTTCGTTCACACAAAACTACTGCCGCTCCTGATGAAGGAGATGGTGAGGACGAATCTCAAGATAGAGCACAGAGTGCCATGTCAGCTAAAACAGCAAAGTCGACTATTTCTGCTAAATCTACCAAGTCAAAGGGACTCAATGGTGAAGCTGAAGAAAATATATCTGATCATGAGGAACATGTAGACAGAGCTCCAAGCAATGTGTCAGTCAGATCATCAAAATCAGCAAAGTCAAATGTTTCAGCAGTATCTAAGAAATCAAAGGCTCCTGATATTCCTACTGATCACATTGTTGACTCTCCTGAAGAGGCAAATGAAGAGGAGCCCAATGAAAGTAGCTCAGTAAGTTCAATGTCAGTCCATTCAGTAAAGTCAAATGTTTCTGCAAGATCGAGTAGGTCGAAATGTTCAGCTGATGTTCTAGTCGAAAGCAGGACCCGACCAAAGTCACATGCCTCTGCAGTATCCATGAAATCAAATGTTTCTAATATTCATCCAGATACTAATACTTTGGAAGCTGGAAATAACGAGGAAGAAACTGAAGACAGAGCAGAGAGTGCAATGTCTGAAAAGTCATCTATTTCAGCAAAATCAAATAAATCAGAAGTCTCAGCTGCACCAGGTGAAGAAAATGCTGATCATGTGGAAAGAGCATCAAGCAACATGTCGGTCAAATCAGCAAAGTCAAATGTTTCTCAAAGATCTGTTAAATCAAAAGCTTCTGCCATCCCCTCTGAACACAGTACTGAAACTGCTGAGGCAGAGAATGAAGGTAAGATGAGCTCAATGTCAGCTCATTCAGTCAAGTCAAATACTTCTGCTCGATCAAAAAAGTCAAAATGTTCTGATGTGCCAGCTGAAGAAGGCTTTGAGAGCCCCAATCAAGAAAATGACAGTGATCAAACCGAAGAACGAGCCGCAAGCTGCATATCAGTCAAATCTGCTCAGTCTCATGTTTCTGAACGATCTAGAAAGTCAAAAGCCTCTGGTGTTACCACTGATGATGTGGCTGAACATGAAAAAACAGAGAGAGCACCAAGCGTCTTGTCATCTAAATCAGCAAAGTCACATGCATCAGCAATTTCTACAAAATCAAACAAATTTGAAGTTAGTCAGGGCAAAACCCCTGCCATTTCTGATGACGGGAGTGATGTAGAAGAATCTCAAGAGAGAGCACAGAGTGCAATGTCAGCCAAATCCACACAGTCGGCCATGTCTGTGAAATCAAGTAAGTCAAACATCTCAGCTGCTCCAGTGGAAGAATCGAATACAGACCATGACAAAAATGAAGCGAGAGCACCAAGTACCATGTCCACTAAATCAGCTAGATCTGCTAAATCTGCTGGCAATGCTGGTGATGAAAATGCAGATACAGAGGCTGAAGAGAGATCACCAAGCACCCTGTCAGCTAAATCAGCCTTATCTGACAAATCAGCACAGTCAAAATTTTCAGCTAAGTCAAGAGCCTCTAATGCTCCAGGGGAAGAAAATCATGACGAGACTGTAGAGCGAGCACCAAGCAGTACCTCCATCAAATCAGCAAAGTCAAGAAAGTCACATGTTTCAGCAGTATCAAAGAAATCAAAAGCCTCTGAGGTTCCTGCTGAAGAAGACATTACTGACAAAAACACTGAAGAAGACACTGAGAAGAGAGCAATGAGCTCGATGTCTGCTAAATCAGTGAGGTCAAATGTAACATCAGTTTCTACAAAATCAAAGGCTTCTCGTGGTCCTCAAAATGAAGAGGCTGCTGAAGAAGATGTGACTGATGGTGACGAAACTGAAGAGAGACCACCAAGTACAATGTCAATTAAATCATTAAAGTCAGATATGTCTCTGAGGTCAAGGAAATCAAAAGTCTCTGATCAGACAGCTGAAACCGAAGAGGTAGATCAAACAGAGAGGACTCCAAGTGTTTTGTCGTCGAAATCAAATGTTTCCTCGAGAACCATGAAGTCCAACATATCTGGAATTGCTCCAAGTGAAAGGACTGGGCATAATGAAGAAAATATTGATGAGAAATCTGAGAGAGCTCCGAGTGCCATCTCAGCCAAGTCAAAAATGTCAGTCAGCTCAAAGAAGTCAGAAATATCTGGTGTTCCTGCTGATGAAAATACTCATGAAGAGGAGGAGAGAACACTTAGCCCTGTGTCAGCAAAATCCAAAATATCAGGCAGGTCAGAAGTCCCTGCAGTGACAGTCGAGGAAAGTGAAGACAGAGCACCTACCAGCATGTCATCGAAGTCTAAAGTTTCAGCACGTTCAAAGAAGTCAGCAACATCTGAGGGTAAAGAAAAGAAAAGTGAAACACGGCCACGAAGTTCTTTATCTGTCAAGTCAAATCTGTCTGTGAAATCTCGGAAAGCCAAAGCACTTGATATTTTAACAGATGTGGAATATAAAGAGGAGTTGTCCACAACCCTTGATGTTCCTACCAATGAGAAAACCAGTAACTCTGCAATAAATGCAGAGGAAGTTGTGAATCTTGAAGACAAGAGTAATCCCACATCCAGCTTGCAAGAGGAGGAGAAACAACAAGATACGGTTGATAAGAGGAGTTTTCACTCCAAGACAAGCAAGTCAAGCAGGCCAAGCACAAAAAATGCAAATTCTAAAGTTATTCCCAAACCAAAGTCTGTTGCCAATTCTGCTGTGTCAGAATCCTGTCAGAATGCACAACAGCCAAAAGAAAATAAACATCGACGGATTTGTCACACAGAGTCCACCGAGAGTGATATGTCACAAACTCTGTCCAGTTCAGATTTTGTTAAAGAGCCGTGTGAGACTCCAGCCGATGGAGAATCAAAATCCAGCGGGTCTAAGAGAAGAACAAATGGTCCACTGGAAGTGACAGACATTCGTAGGAGCGTCACTGACAACAAAAGTGACAAAAGCAGCAAACGCAGTTGCAAGAACACAAGTGCTGATGATTTTGAGTTGGTCCCATCCAGCCTTCCAAATGCATCCCCTACTGAGGTTGTGAATGAATGGCTGAAGACGATACAAGCAGACGGTGATGCCATGGAGGAGTTTGATGAAAACTGTGGACAAAAAACTGGCCACATAGCAGAAGAAGTTAATAGAATGGAGGTTAATGAAAACGATGATGAGAATACCAAAAACCAGAATGAAGGAGTTGCAATGAACAGTAACAATGACTGCCAAACAAGCACAGAGGCACCAAATGAAAATAATACTGAGAGAGACGATTCCTCAAAAATATTTGACTCATCCATACAGGTGATGAAGGTACTTTTAAATCCTAAGCTTGACAGGTGTAACAGTCTGCCAGAAATTTCTCCAGTATATGGACGTAAACTGAGCACTTCAGCCAGAGGTCTTCTGGATTGCCTTGTGAAGTTGCAATTAATAGACAATAATCCTAAAAATGCAAATGAAAAGGATGAAAGATACAAAGAGCTAATGAATATACTGCAGTCTCTTTGGCTTTGTGTTCCTACGGAAAAAGAACGCGCATGCAAGAACGATGATCCCCGTTTTGTGGATGATGAATTCAATCGTACGTCATCCTCTGGTGTGGATGTCAACAGTGGCTCCACAGGCTCTGGGAAGAGCAGCGATGGTGTGAATGGGGATGCATCTCAACCACATACCGGAGCAGATACATTAATGAAAGTACAAGAAGTCTGTGAAGATGAAGCAGAAGCTGATGCTCAATGGACATGTGAACAAGTAGAAGGAATGAATGCAGAAAAAGAAAAAGAAGATGATCCAGCAACAGATGAGACAATCAGAAGCAATGATAGTCCAAAAGAGCTACCTGAAACCCCACCCTCCTCAAAAAAGAGCTCAGAAAATGACAGCAATGGGCAAAAACTTCCAGAGGAAGTTGATACAGAATGTCAAGAAACCTCCAGCTCTGAGAGTCCCCCATACGTTAAGGGATCTCAGTTAGTCAAAAGGATTTCTCAAGATCCTGACCCTGTTTGGGTCTTAACCTTATTAACCAAAATAGAAAATCAATTCATGACGCATTATATCAATGCAATGAATGAGTTCAAAGTCCGATGGAACTTAGATGATAATGAGCAGCTTGACATGATGATAAATGAACTTAAAAGTGAGGTCCACAAAAGAATCCAAAAAAGTATAGACAGAGAACGAAGGAAAATTCAAAGTCGAGCAGGCCTACCTAGACCTCCCAAAGAGGCCATGTCTCGTACTTCAACAACACAAACGGAAGAGAGAAGACGGAAGCTGAAGATTATGCTAAAGCAATCAATCGATCCCCAAGCAGAGAAAAGTGATGATTCAGCCACAGGCACATCCTACAGTGACCAGCGTAGTGAAAACGATGATGAATGCTGTCCATGTGAAACATGTGCTAAGAAAAAATTGACATCTAGGCCGCTACTTCCTGCAGAAGCTCGGAATACTGCACCTATTGTCATGCACTTTGACCTAAAGAGGATTCTAGAGATGAAGAATGCTGACCCTGACAGGACACAGGCATCTCACTCTGAAAATGATACTGAAACAAATGCAGCAGAAACACTTGTTGAACATGTCCTTGTCAATGCTGCAAGAGAAGTGAAATGTGATGCAGTACAGTGGGAGTCCAAAAATGACTTTGCAGTGGCAGCAGATGAAGAGGAAGCAAATGATGTGTGTCTGGAGGATGCGTCTGAAGACAATGAAGCCAAAGACGAGGACACAGTCAAAGAATTGACTGAACAGACTGTTGCTGAAGAAACAGAAAAAGTATTTTCTGTTCATGATACAGAGGATGAAAAGGTAGACATAGGTGGAGCTGAAGAGGAAGAGACAGAAGCAGACATAACTGGAGATATATTAGAGGAGGAGGCTGCTGAATCCACCGAAGAGACTGCTGTGGTTGCATCAACGGACGAACAGCCTGAGGAAGAGGAGGCTCTGGAAGTGGCAACGGTAGAAGACAAAGCCACAGATGAGAAATTTTCAAAAGAACCAGCAGAAGAAGCAGAAACTGATGACGAGATTGTCGCAGAAAGAGAGATTGCTGTCACAAGCGAGGACGAGTTAAAGGAAGACACTGCTGAAGCCACCATAGCGGAAGATGACAATGCAGTTGAAGAGAGTGATGTGGCAGCTACAAATGATGATGAAGCTGACGAAGATGAGTCTGTGGAAGCAGACAATGAAGAGGAGATTCCTGCCACCGAGGCAGATGACTCTATAGATGAGGATGGCACAGCCACACTTGATGAATCGTCAAAGGAACCAACTGAGTTTGCAACAACTGAAGATGAAATTGCTGCAGACAAAGAGATTGCTGCCACAAGTGAAGATGAACTTGAGGCTTCTGAAGCCACCACAGCCGAAGATGAAAACGCAGCAGAAGAGACAACTGTTGCTGTGACAAGTGAACATGAATCCGACAAAGAAGAGGCTGTGGAAGAAGGAACAACCGATGACGAGGACATTGCTGCAACCAGTGCATATGAGTCTGCAGATGGGAGCGAAGACATAATAACAGCTGATGAATCATCAAAAGAACCAGACGATGAGATGGCTGTAGAAGATGAATCAAATGATGAGACTGCTGAAGATGAAATTGCAGCAGAAGAGACATCTGTGGCAGACTTAACTGAGCATGAATCAGACAAGGAAGATGCTGTGGAAGCAGAGACAGTTGATGATGAAGAGATTGATGCCAGCAGTGAAGATGAACTGACGGAAGAGGCTTCTGAAGCCAGCCCGGCTGAAGATGAAAATGCAGCAGTAGAGACTACTATGGCAGCCGAAAGTGAACATGAATCTGACAAAGAAGAGGCTGTAGAGGAAGGGGTCAATGATGATGAGGAGATTGCTGCCACTAGTGCAGATGAGTCTGCAGATGAGAGTGATGGCACAATCACAGCTGATGAATCATCTAAGGAACCAGCTGAGGAGACAGCACTTGAAGATGAGATGGCTGTAGAAAAGGAGATTGCTGTCACAAGTGAAGATGAAGGAAAGGAAGAGATTGCTGTGGCAGACACAACTGAAAATGAATCTGAGAATGAGGAAGCTGTGGAAGAAGAGATTCAGGCCACCACTGCAGATGAGTCTGCAGATGAGAACGATGGCACAACCACAGCTGATGAATCGTCAAAGGAAACAGCTGGAAAGGCAGAAACTGAAGATGAGATTGATGATGAAGAAGAGAGTGCTGTCACAGGTGAAGATGAATCGAAAGAAGAAGCTGCTGAAGCCACACCAGCTGAAGATGAAAACGCATCAGAGAATGTGGCAGACACAACTGAACATGAATCTGAACGTGAATCTGACAAAGAGGAGGTTGTGGTAGCAGGGGCAGCTGAAGATATGGCAGAGACTGCTGCCACCAGTGATGATTCTGCAGATAGTTTAAATGCCACGGCAGATGAAGAAGACAGTGCAGAGGAAGATGATGCTACTGGAAATGAACTGTCTCAGGAACCAGCTGAAGATGCAACAACTGAAGATGAGCTTGTCGTAGAAAATGAGATTGCTGCTACAAGTGAGGATGAACTTAAAGAAGAGACTGCTGAGGATGAAGATGCAGACGAGGCCACAAGTGAACATGAGTCTGATGAGGCTGTGGAAGAAGGGACGAGCAACGATGAAGAAAAGCTTGAGTCTGCAGATGACAACGACACAGTTGATGAATCATCAAAAGATCTGGCTGAAAAGGCAGAAACTGAAGATGAGATGGCTGCAGAGCAAGAGATCAATAGTGAAGATGAACCAAAGGAAGAGACTGGTGAAGATGAAATTGCAGATGAAGAGACTGCTGTGGCAGCCACAACTGAAAATGAATCTGACAAAGAAGAAGCTGTAGAAGCAGGAATGGCTGACAATGGAGGAGAGACTGCTGCCACCAGTGATGAAGATTCAGCAGAAGATGCCACCACCAATGAAGATGAGACTGCAGAGGAGAATAATGCCGCTGGTGATGAACTGTCAAAGGAGCCAGCTGAAACAGCAACAACGGAAGATGAGACTGCTGCTGAAAAGGAGACGGATGCCATAAGTGAGGATGAATCAAACGAAGAGGCTGCAGAAGCCACCAATGTTGAAGATGAAAATACTGCAGGAGAGTCTGATGTGCCAGCCATGACTGAAGATGAATCAGAGAAGGATGAGCCCGTCGAAGCAAGAACGGTTGAAGATGGAGAGCAGACCGCTGCAACAGATGATGAAGATGACACTGCAGATGACACTGCAGACGACACTGCAGACAATGATAAAGCAATGACAGCTGAAGATGAAAGTGATGTGGGAAAAACTGAAGATCAATCTGACAAAGATGCAGCTGTGGAAGCAACTGGTGCAGATGAGTCTGAATCAGATGAAAAGGGCACAACTGAAGATGAAATTGCTGAAGAGCAGGAAGAAGAAGATGTGTCAGAAGATGTGGCGGACACCACTGAACATGAATCTGACAAAGAGGAGGCTGTGGAAGCAAGTGAAGATGTGGAGGACACGGCAGCCAGCAGTGAGGATGATTCTGCAGAAGGCATGGATGCCACCACAAATGATGATGAAACCACAGAGGAGAATGATAACACAGCCAAAGCTGACGAACTGTCAAAAGAGCCATCCGAAGAGGCTGTTCCCACGGATGATGATGTCACCAAGGAAGAGACTGTTGAGGTAGCCTCCACCACAGAAAGAGAAAATTCATGTGAAGAGGAAATCAGTAAAGCTGGTAATGAATCAGATGAAGAGGAGATGGAAGAAACTACAGATGGAGAAGTACTTGAGGTGCTTGAATCTGCAAGAGAGGAAAGCTCCAAAGCTGTGACTGAAAATGAATCAGACGAAGAGAGCGATGAATCAGGCACCGATGAAAATGAATCAGCAAATAACGCAACAACAGATGTAAATGAGAGTGCAGGAGAAGAGGATTCATCAAAGGTTACAAATGATAATGAATCTGGAGAAGAGCTTTCAGAAACAAAGCCTGAGAACGAGACTGTCGATGAAAGTGCAGCAGAAGATGAAAATGCAGAAGAGGGAGAAGTGGCTACTGATGAAAAGGAGATTGAACATGATGACGTGGCATCAGATACAGAATCACCTGAGAGAATTGAAGAAAACAGTGCCACCGAAGATTTTGTCAATGAAGATGCACAAGGTGAAGAAGAGGACCATAATCAGGAATCAGAGGAGGCTGAAAATGATGGGGAGGAATCTGCTGAAAATGAAAGTGCAAGTGCAACAGGTGAAGACTGCACAGAGGCTGCAACAACAGGAGATGAGATTGAAGAAACAGCGGAAGGAGAATCTGAAGAGCCTGAAGTGACAGGGAATGAGATCACTGAAAGGGAAGAATCTAAAGAAAGTTCAGAAGATAATTCTGCAGAAGAAATCATACAGCAACTTGCCGAAGGAGCAGACGAAGAGGTTGTCAGTGAATCCAATCCTGACAAAGACAGAGAGACATGCAAAGAAAGTGACGCTGAAGATAATGGGGAAGATGTTTTAACTGAGAGGCAGAATGAAACAGAAGGGCCTGATGATGTGGTGGTGCTGAAGCCAGACAACGATGAGGATGAGGGAGAGGAAGAAAAAGAACCAGTGGACAGTGAGGATAACGATGAACAGGCTGTAACAAAAAGCAAATGCATTAGCATCCCAAATGGAAGCCATGATGCTGATGAAGACAGTGTCGAAGTGTCCAATAAGGAGGAGGAAGAAACTGAGACAGGCAATGAAGACTGCAATGGAAACCAGGGAGAATCAGCTGATGGAGAAGATGAGGCAGAGGAAGATTCAGATGGACCAGAGGAAGAAACTGACAAAGATTTTGTTCCAAGCAAGACGGATAAACAAGAGGCAGCTAGAGGAGCACCTCCGGAGAAGACATTAATCCCAATAGATACTTTGATCAAAATGAATGCAGAATCTGAGGAAGGCGCTTATGCTGATGTTGAAGATTCTGAGCCTGAAACAAGCAGCCAAGAAGAAGTTACAAGGCCTTAGTCAAAGACTTTGAAAAAGATGTCACCACAAGTTGACTATGTGACTCTCGAAAGGCTCAGGGGAACCGCAGATAGATGAGAAGTTGAAGATAAGAAGATAGCTAATAATATTGTTACGAGCAATGATTGTCATTTTAAGTGGTTAAAGTCAGGTCTGCCACAGGAGACCTAACTAGAACTTGAAGAACAGGATTGATCTAGATTATTCTCATTTCTAACATGCACAAAAGAAATGCAAGCACTTTTTACAGAATAAACAAATGCACAACTGCTGATCATACAGGTCTATGATAAGGGAATCTTGAAAACTTGAATGTATATAAGTAGGTGGTTTGCAAACTCTGTACGCAAATCTAAATGAAACTTATTTCCTTGCACTATAAGTATTAAGAGTATTTATAACATTCTACTTACTGCAACTCTGAGCCTCAGTCAGAACATGACACTAATTATAGACTATGTTTTATGGTATATTGATAGATATGACTGTTACATTAATTGAAAATGTCAGGAATGCTCATGTTACATTTTTTGCAGGATTAAGTAAGACTCTGAATGTATTTTATCTAATCAAAGGTATTCTCTTGGTTTCAAAGTAAAAGACTTAAAATACTACAGTGTTATATATTTTTCTAGTTATTGTATTTTTCTGGAAAGCCAGAAAATGCAGATAATATTCATTTTGAATGTTTAACTTAATATTGTGCAGATACAGTCCTGTTCATGGCAGTACTTTAGTTCTGGATCTGAATAAACAGGGCAGTGGTTAACATCAGCGTGAGCATCTCTGCAATTCCATGAAATAAACTGAATTATAGCTTTAACTGATTCCTAAAAACAGGTGAACTTTGGAAAGTAGAAAAAGTAATGTCAGGGTTTTATGTACCATGACAGATTCTCCTATTCTTCTGTGTTTTAGACCATTCAACAGCGTTTATCAGTAAGAAATTACATCCCTCTCTGTGTTACAGAGGTTATTACCTTTGCTGAATGTACTGTACTTATTGTCTCAGAAAATAAATGATTTTAAAGTCAGTTTTTGTTATTCTTTTGTGAGAGATACTGTTGAAATCAAATGGAGGATTTATAAATTCACAAGTCACTTTCCTTTTATGGATTTTGGCTAGTTGTGCGGTAAAACTCTGTTATGTAGCATGTAGGTGTGTTTTTTAATAAATGTTTGCAATATCAGATCAGTGCATAGACTTATGTACTTGCCGACACATACTCCAGCATTTTTGGCAGTATTGATTCTGGTATAGGTTTCAGAAAAACCTTAAAAAAATTTTATAAAATGCAAATTATCAGTCTGCTACAGAGGTGATGCACTACTGATGCAGATTTATAGCATCACCCAGAGAGACTTTATACAGCCAACGGTAATGAAAATCAAAACCCAAATGTGTGTTTTGATGGGTTATTAAATCCATCAGTGCTAAAAATGACTACAAGTAGTCTCAACAATTTACTTAGTTGTCCAAGATTATTGGAAACACATCTAACAGATATCCCGTAAATGTAATCAACTTCTGAGGAAAGATATGGTGAACAATTGCGTGAGATTGTCTATTGAGACTTCATTCATTCCCCTTCTTCTGTGAGCCCCATTAGACACAACTGATGGATGTGCCGCTCTCAGAGTTTTCCATTTGCAGTCTCTTGTGGTCATGTGACATACATAATTGGTGTCACTCTGATTGACTGCATAACACCACAGTGAGGGCCAGGGGCCACTCTCCTCGAGCTTTCTTACGAGACGAGAACATGGCGCGCTGCCTCTGAAGTCCTCTTTGCTTGCATGCGCTGCCTGCATGCAACAGCTATGGAGTACTCTGGGTAGTATACTTCCTGTCACACCAACATTTTAGAGTGGGGAAAAAAATCAATAAGGGCATACTTAACTTATCTTGGCCCAAGCTTACTGTCAAAATGGAGCTTCACTAGCAACCAAGAGAGCCTTAATACAGACTGTAGTAAGGAAAGTCAGCTTTAAGCTAGCTGTGAAGCTCATAAAACTTTTCAAGCTCACTGTTTAGCTTTACGGGCCAACAATTTACTGAATCTGTTTTCAGACAGCTAACACAGAATTAGCAAATACGAATTATCTATAATAATAATGCAAAAAGACTGATTGTGGGACTTACATTCATCCTCTTCCAGAAGCTCCAGTGGGATCTTGCTTGGTAGGTGCCGGGTGTGTCGGTAAGCTAACGTGCTAGCTTGACAGCCAGACCAGCTAGTAACTTGTACAGGCTTTTCTGTCAGCTTCTCTGGGTTTCTACTGCTCCATTGTGCCAAGAGACAAAAACACCTTAAAGAGACTTTTTTTTTTGTCTTATCTTAAACATTTCCAACAATGTTCAAGCCCAGAGACTTTGTTGACAGTAACACTGCATAGCATGTTGCTATAGCTAAAAATAAAAAGACTTATAATACCCTGAAATCATTACCTTGCACATGGACATTTCTTCCTGAGCCACGTAGATAGATTTTTCATTAGCAATGGAGGCTGTTTACAATGAAGACGACTCCCATGATCCCATATTACTTGTGTTTTTTGTGGTATAAGATACATACTGACTAGTGTGTGTTTAAAGGTTGGTAAATCCACTCAGGTGTTTTCAATTAACAACTCTGGCTAATTAGAACTCTGAGGTTCAAGGTGGGTGGAGCCATTTTGGGAATCGACCATTTTCACAGCGACAGCAATGACATTTTTGCTATATTAAGCATCAGAACCTTAATTACGTTATCATTATGTTTCTTCTTTTGACATTTGGGGTGATCTCACTTTTTCTATACTTATATATGCTAAATTATTATTTCTAAAGATATTGGCTGACCACGGTCATGGGGTCTGCTGTTAGTCTAATGTGACATTGCTCCTCAAGGAGGAAATGTTATAAACAGTACATAATAAGACAGACAAACCTGTTTTAAAGTACATGATGATAAACACTTTAGTTTCTAATTGAAATAGAATAATACTATCCCTCAAGCTGGTGTTAAGCATTTACTTATTCGATTTTATTGCTGCACTTTTGTTTGATTGAGATGAATTCAATCATCAAATCATCTGGAAAAGCAACGAGTTTCTGAGGAAGCACCTGCTCGCTGGCACAGAGCTATTTCCACGGTAAACACTGGAAGAGTGAGGAACGTCATCCGGAGCACAATAATAAGGGGCTTTCCCGCAGCCATGTTTACCTCAGAGCAACTTGCCTCTGGAACAGCTGCACTGACCTGCTCCCACCTACATTCCTGCAGTCTTTGAAACAAAGAGTGTGACAGGTGCCCTTTAACTGCGAACAAAATACAGTTTTTGATACTTAAGATGAAAAATAATGAAAACATAATGTTAGATATAAAGCTGAAAATTAAGCAAATTAACGACATAGAGGCTAGAATCTTAATAAATGCACTAAAATGTATTTAAATATTCAGAAAATGCTACCATTACAGTTAACCCCACAAATAAAACTACAATACAGTTTCACGAGTGGACTTCACGTCTGCTGTCTAACGGAGGGAAAGTGAAGCTCTCCCGAAACTCATGAACATCCCAGTATTCCGGAGGTAAAGCAGGAGTGCCTGTTGAATGCATGAGAGAGTTCAATTGTTCCTTGTTTATTGACAATCACTTTGTCTTTTAAAAGGCGAATGCAGGAGCGAGACCTTCTCTCACTCCATGTGTGACAGAGGATAGAAAAGAGTTCCCACACAGACAGGAAGTCTAAGAGGGGCCTCTTGTGATGCAGCGGGGGATCAAAATTGAGGAAAGCGTGTGCCTGTGTGTTGATGCGTTTTGTCTGAATAAATCAAAGCTTTGAAACAATACTGAATGACCACTTACAGTTCCATTTCTAATATATGTTTTATGTAATGAATGTCCTGTTTGGCCACACACTCATACACAAAAGAATCCAGAGCATGCTCTTGAGCCTATGTGGAGACATTTTTTTTTTTTCCGTTTTGCCACATGCAGCGCACTCTCACATTGATAAAGGGAATTGAAAGCGCTCATTGGCAGCATGTGCGCTTTTGGCGCAGAGGTGGCCAGGACCGTGTTAGTAAAAGGGGACCCACGCTCCCGGCCTTTCCCACCGTTGTTCAGGTTATCCTGTGGGGCCACTTATGACCCTTCTGCAGGCAGGATGCAATGTCTGGGGACCCCAACAGAGCTGTACACAAGCATCCGCCAAGGCCCTGGGAAGAAAACAAGGGCTGATGGAAAACCAGAAGAAGGGGAGTATAAAGAGAAACAGCAGTTAGTAACCAGGACGCACTCAATAACACTCACCGTGCACCTGCAGCCTCTATATGTGTGTGTGTTTGTGTGTGTGTGTGTGTACAGTGAAGTGAGGTTGTTCCTTCAGAGAACTACAGCACAGCACAGTCCCCACACACAGCACAGGTGGTCCAAACAAAAACCTGTGAAGTGTTGCCCAGAGAGTAATATCCCCACGTTGCGTGTTGTATAAAACCCCCCATAGGAAACAAACACTTCCGGTGCCGTAAGATTTATTGTTCCCCCGCACTTACAAGTTACAACATTCTCTGAATGATATCTTCCTCGCATTGGTTCTTTGATTCTTAATAACATCTCGCAGTGATTTAGCATTGCAAACCAGAAACAAAAGGGTCATAATTGCTGCTAGATAACTCAAGGACACATTGTTTTGTGTTTATTGTTCCCACCGTTGAAGAAGAGGGGTGAATTCCCTCTCCGGCACATTGTGTGGTGAGAATAGGAAAGACCTGGTTAACTCCGCCGCATGGTGCGAAAAACCAATGCATTGTTATACATTGATAGATTGACCGCACATCAGCTCACAATTCCCCCCCCCCCAATGTGACAGACTTTGCATCTGCATTTACATCCGCATGCCGTCCTCCAGCACTAGCAACAGATACACAAGTATTACGCAAGAGAAATCCCCAAAGTTTAACCCTTTAATCATTTCTTTACAGCAGGTCAATGTAAGGGTTGTGTATTTATAGAAATGGCATGCATTCAGGGGAAAAGCTGCCTATTAAATGGACCCGCTTTAGGAGAGTCAGAGTTTAAAACATGACTGTCTGCGCCCTCTAGTGTCAAAACTGGGAGACACCAACAAGCAGACGATCTGCAATACAGTAGCAGGAAACAACTTGCACACAGACTATGACTACATTTACAATCAGCAGTGTTTAGTCATTGTTTTTTGGTCATATATTCATTAGCACAGAAAAAGAAGCATCAAAAATATCAAAATGTTTGTGTAATAGACTTTATAAGAGTCCTCTTGCCAATACCATATGATCTGTCTCACATTATAAACAGTTGGTACTGCCTTGACATGCATTTGAATAAGTAACAAAACAGAGAATAGTAAGAAATAAGCAGGGCCGGTTTTTTTCATAGCTTATGCCAAATGGTGTCCAAGGTCAAACTATAAAGGAAGATTTAAAAAACTCGGTACGGTACGATTCAACATTTAAACCAACATCTAAATCCGTGAAAAAAAGGAACGTTTTAAGAAATCTTATATTCAAGTCCGACATCTCAAACTGACCCCAGCAATTTGAACCTACAGAAAAAGATAAGCCACATGCATAAAATGGAAACTCCTGAAAACGTACAGGACCCACAGAGTCCACATTATGACGGACTTGTTAAATGTGCATAAATGACACAGATACTGCGTTTCCCCTTTAAATGTCTACTTTAAATATTAAGAACAAATTTGTTAAGGAACAAAAAAAACGTCAGCTTAACACATTTCAAAAATCCCTTTCCCCTCGAAATATGTTAAACAAAATAAGCAAGGCCATGTCATCACTACGCTGCACTGTTTGCACTGAACCCTGATGGCTTCAGGTGCCCTTTGCAACCCCATCGTCTGCATGTAGCAAGAAACAGGCCATGGAAATATGCAAATAATCCTTAGGAACAATAATTTAGTGCTCAAAAAAAATATATTTTAAAGTGGTCTACTGATTATGCCTACAGTACATCGATAGTACATCAGCTTTTCTTAAAGACATATGTAACATTTCTGCATTAACATGTCTAGAAATGACTTATGTTCTTTATATTTACGTCATCTTCAATGTTCCCAACAGTATCAAACTTGGAGAAACCCTAATTCTAATTCAAGGAAATGGCGTGTTTCATTAGGAGGCCTGTCACCATAACTTCCAGGAAAGAGACAGAGAACAAGGAAGTTGTGAGACTTTAATCCATTACCTCATCAGTCAACATTTCTGCCTGAGTCATGCCACATAGATTTTCGTCAGCAATGGTGGTTGTTTTAACCATGAAGACACCAAATCCCATGATGCCACGCTACGCACATCTTTGTTTATGACACATTGTTTTGGGGTTTATTGTTGCATCCGAAATGACATACTGCTTGTTTAATATGACAAAAGTAGGCCATCCGTGTTGCTGTATTACTTGGTATAGGCTCAAAACAGAATGTGTAACATACAGTCCTACTTATATTGTTATCCTGTTTATGGTCTGCAGGAAATAAAGGGAAAAGGACTGTTGCAAGCAGAGAAGGATACAGAAGTAAAAGCAGCATCCTTCTGCAAAAAAACTGCACCTTAAAATATATTTAAGGAGAAAAAGTAGGATTTTGTAGACATTAAAGGACATGAAACTGTTTACTATTAGAAGATTTTGCCATTTTTTTAAAATTCAATTTGACCTTTGACTTTGCACAGGCGTATGAGAGACATGCTCCAGCTCTCGAGCCGTGTGTGCAGATGCTTCAACAGCCTTTTCTCAATCAGAGGGTTTTCACCGGTCCATCTTGTGGCAAGAATCTGTACTGTTTTACTGTAAACATGTACCACAGTTTGCCGAGTTGCAAACATAAACTGTTGACGCGACTGAGAGGGGCTTAGACCGCCAGAGGAACTGAGAAATATGTCATGGAAACCACACTCTCTCTTTTGCATATGAGCACCCAGCGCTCCACCACACCTATACTAAACATTTATCACACATACTGCACAGTACTGCTACTTTTCCACTGCAGGTGTCATCTGATAGGCGAAGACATTTGCAATTTAAAGAGTAATTTACAGTTAAATATTAACACACATGATGGACTGTCCGCCCACACATGTTGAAATACAACTGTTTGTAATAAACTACACCGTTTGACTGATCAAGCTGACCTCGGTTGTGGTTAAAAACTGACACATTTAATTAAACTTAGAAGTTTAGCCAGCAGGTGAGGGGATCTTTGCATGGTTTTGACAGCCACAGAGGCAACAGAGAGATTTACCGGAAAATAAATGAATAGACAAACTGTTGTCTATGTACAGTAAACTCAGTGTGGCCCCTCTAGGGGTGGCACTGGTCTTCACTGAGAGAGAGAGAGAGAGAGTGAGAGAGAGAGAGAGAGAGAGAGAGAGAGAGAGAGAGAGAGACAAAATGAGCGAGTGACAGCGACACACTGGCGCACAGTTGGCTTTCAATAAGGAAACTGATGACATTTTGCTTCTAGAGGACCTTTGAGGACACAAGCTGGGGGACAAGTGCAAGGTATTTATCTGCTGAATGTTTGTCTCACACTACAGACTTCTAACAGATGTGTAATATTATGTTGGTACAAATTCAGAGTCATCTATTGAAATGTTTTAAAAGCAATAAGCCAAACGAGATAACAGCTTGTTGACATGCCGTGAAGGCCCATAGTTTATGATGATCGTAACAGACCGTTCACATAAAGTAAGACACAGACCTGGTAACATGACATTCCACATGAAAATACATTTAATGCATTTAAAATTTCCTTAAGCGATAAATAGCGAGATCCGTATCATATTGATGTGATACTGAAAAGGTGAGGTTACAAAAAAAGCCAATTTTGCTTTAAATAATCAGTTTCTCCACATTAAAACAGATACAGGATGTACAACTGAGCTTATAAAGCTGCATTTAAATATAAATTATGATTAAAGAAAGTTTGACGTTGCTCAACAGCTATGTGACACCCACCTGAAATATTACCGCCACAGTTGCAATTACACATATTTAAATATACTTACATCAATTGCTATCAGACAGGCTGAGTGAGTTCGAAATTACTTTATGGTATAATTAATATATATATATATTTATATATTGCAATATTTTTGTTGCAAAAAACATTTCAAATAA